>WNWK01000205.1:2500-257500 GCA_009830355.1 Cherax destructor | reverse complement strand
CGTGGGGTCGACGCCCCCCGCGGCCCGGTCCCAGACCAGGCTTCGTGGAGGATCCCATCCGTGATCAACTAGGCTGTTACTGCTGGTCGTCCACAGAACAACGAATGAACCCCAGCCCGGCTGGACAGAAACTGATTTGAAAAACCTGTCCAGTTCCCTCTTGAAGAACGCCAGAGGGCGTTGAAGAGTCGTGGACCTCTAACACTCATCGAGCTCTCGCTGTATGCGTCGCACCTCTGCTTTTTATTATAGAGGTACTGCACCGTCTGCAAGGTCTCTTGTTGTCATACAGTGATTACAGTGCGCAGGTTTGAGAGTAGCCTATGTGGTACTGCTGGAGTGTGAGCAACATGTGTGTGCAGTACCTGAGTTCTGAAGGTGAGAAGCACAGTTCGTGCACTCTGAAGGTGAGAAGCACAGGTCGTGCACTCTGAAGGTGAGAAGCACAGGTCGTGCACTCTGAAGGTGAGAAGCACAGTTCGTGCACTCTGAAGGTGAGAAGCACAGTTCGTGCACTCTGAAGGTGAGAAGCACAGTTCGTGCACTCTGAAGGTGAGAAGCACAGTTCGTGCACTCTGAAGGTGAGAAGCACAGTTCGTGCACACTGAAGGTGAGAAGCACAGTTCGTGCACTCTGAAGGTGAGAAGCACAGGTCGTGCACACTGAAGGTGAGAAGCACAGTTCGTGCACTCTGAAGGTGAGAAGCACAGGTCGTGCACACTGAAGGTGAGAAGCACAGTTCGTGCACTCTGAAGGTGAGAAGCACAGTTCGTGCACACTGAAGGTGAGAAGCACAGGTCGTGCACACTGAAGGTGAGAAGCACAGGTCGTGCACACTGAAGGTGAGAAGCACAGGTCGTGCACACTGAAGGTGAGAAGCACAGTGTCGTGCACTGAGTGAAGCACAGTCTGCACTCTGAAGGTGAAGCAGCTCTCGGCACCTAGAGGTGAAGCACAGTTCGTGCCCTGAAGTGAGCAGTTCCTGCACACTGAAGGTGAGAAGCACAGTGTCGTGCACACTGAGGTGAAGCACAGTTCGGCACTCTGAAGGTGAAGCACAGTTCTGCACACTGAAGGTGAGAGCACAGTTCGTGCACTCTGAAGGTGAAGCCAGGTCGTGCACACTGAAGGTGAAGCACGTTCGTGCACTCTGAAGGTGAGAAGCACAGGTCGTGCACTCTGAAGGTGAGAAGCACAGTTCGTGCACACTGAAGGTGAAGCACAGTTCTGCACCTAGGTGAGAGCACAGGTCGTGCACACTGAAGGTGAGAAGCACAGTTCGTGCACTCTGAAGGTGAGAAGCACAGTTCTGCACACTGAAGGTGAGAAGCACAGTTCGTGCACACTGAAGGTGAAGACAGTTCTGCACACTGAAGGTGAGAAGCACAGTTCGTGCACACTGAAGGTGAGAAGCACAGGTCGTGCACACTGAAGGTGAGAAGCACAGTGCTTGCACTCTGAAGAATGACTCTGGAGATGTTGCAGCTCTACCTAGTTCCAAGTGCCAACCCCTTCCTCTAGTGCTTCCTCCCCCTCTCTATAGTGCTTCCCCCACACTCTAGTGATTCATCTCCCTCTAGTGCTTCCCAATCCCTATAGTGCTTCTCCCACCCTCTAGTGCAACACACTCCCTAACACTACCTCTTCATACCTACATGCTGACCACCTGCTGATGGTTCCGGGGTCATGGCTCCCGCAGCGTGGTCCCAGACCAAGCCTCCTGGTTGACAAGCTGCTCAATCAGGTTGTTGGTGCTAGCAACACGCAGTCCATAGTCTGCACTACAGCCCGGCTGATAATAAACATGGGGAACTTATCAAGTTATGTATGAAGGGAGAGTATTGAAAAGTCTTGGTCCCTTCACATTTATTGAGTTGTCTCTTACTGTTTTCATGGGAACAATGCTTTTCGCTGGAGGTATTTTGCACCGTCTGCCAAGCTTTTTGTTTTCACTGGGAGTGATTTCAGTGTACAGATTTGGGGCCAGTCCCTCAAGAATTTTCAAGGTGTAAATTATGATGCATCTTTCTCGCCTACGTTGCAAGGAGTACACTTCAAGAGACTCGAATGTTCCCTGTAACTTACGTTCTTGACTGAACATCTATCAGCAGTGAAGGTTCACTCTACATTTTCCAGATCTCAAATTTCGTATGTCTTAAAAGGCAACCTCACCCTCTAGCGCCACCCCTTTCTCTAGTCCCCAAGTGCCACCCCCTTCCCCAGTTTAACCCCTACAGCTCAGTGCCATCCTTCCTATGAATCTCCAACTCCCCCCCTGAAGCACCCATTCCCCTAGTTCTCCACTCTACCCTTGTTCCACCCCTGCCTCTAGTGCCACCTCTCCTAGTGCCGCCCGTCCCCTAGTGCCGCCCGTGTCGCTAATCACAGCCCAGAACACTGTGTTTACAGTTTCCGACGATTAGGCCCAATTTCAGCGATAAATAGTCAGGTGAGGGACATCACATTTTTCACCAGTTTTTGTAATATATATTTTTCGTGTTGTGTGGTCACACCTTCTTAATAGATGATGTTGATGGAGCACCTTCTCCTCCCCTCCCCCCTCTGTAGCTTCACCTTCCCCTTCTCATGGCTTCCCCTCAGTCTGGCTCTCCTTCCCCTCTTCGTCTGGCTTCTCCATCTGGCTTAACCCTCTCTCTGCTTAGTTTCCACTTTCCCCTCCTTCTGGCTCCTCACTATCTAACTCTCCCTCTATCTGGCTTTCCCCTCCATCCTGCTCCACCTCTTCACCCGGGGATTCTGTGTAGTTAACTGGTGATTGCGTTCGAATTAATCACAAAGTCCTGAGTTCAATTCTCTGCCACGGTGAAGCATATGGGGGCAGGTCTCCCTACACCCCCGCCCACCTAGCAGTACAAATGAGTACCTATGTGCTAGCCGACGGTTGTGGGTAGCAAAACATGTGTTACAAAACACTAGTACCTACTGGAATGTTATACCGTATTAGACAATACTCCAGTCCTGTGTGTGACTCCAGTACCTGCTGGAATGTTATATCCTGTGTTAAGACAACACTCCAGTCTTGTGTGTAAGTGACTCCAGTACCTGCTGGAAGCAGTCAGGTGCTGGATGAAAGGTATGTGTGTACCTAATTAAGATTATTTAAAGAACCACCTCACCCCATTTTGTGAATGGCTAGCCCCTACCTTTACTCCCGCTCTGTGATAAGGATATCCTCGTGGGATATCCTTATCCTCTTGTGGGTTCTGCCATGAGAGATATTCCCTCCGTTGTGGGATACATGAGATAATATCTCCCCGTCTTGTGGAATGTGAAAGATATCTTCCCTGTTATGAGATATATCTCCCCTGATGTGGAATATGAGATATATCTCCCCTGATGTGGAATATGAGAGACGCTATCTCCCCTGCTGTAGAATATGAGTGATGTTATCTCCCCTGCTGTAGAATATGAGAGATGTTATCTCCCCTGTTGTAGAATATGAGAGATGCTATCTTCCCTGTTGTAGAATATGAGAGATGTTATCTCCCCTGTTGTAGAATATGAGAGATGCTATCTTCCCTGTTGTAGAATATGAGAGCTGCTATCTTCCCTGTTGTAGAATATGAGAGCTGCTATCTTCCCTGTTGTAGAATATGAGAGCTGCTATCTTCCCTGTTGTAGAATATGAGAGAAGCTATCTTCCCTGTTGTAGAATATGAGAGCTGCTATCTTCCCTGTTGTAGAATATGAGAGCTGCTATCTTCCCTGTTGTAGAATATGAGAGCTGCTATCTTCCCTGTTGTAGAATATGAGAGCTGCTATCTTCCCTGTTGTAGAATATGAGAGCTGTTATCTCCCCTGTTGCAGAATATGAGAGCTGCTATCTTCCCTGTTGTAGAATATGAGAGCTGTTATCTCCCCTGTTGTAGAATATGAGAGCTGCTATCTTCCCTGTTGTAGAATATGAGAGCTGCTATCTTCCCTGTTGTAGAATATGAGAGCTGCTGTCTCCCCTGTTGTAGAATATGAGAGCTGTTATCTCCCCTGTTGTAGAATATGAGAGCTGCTATCTTCCCTGTTGTAGAATATGAGAGCTGTTATCTCCCCTGTTGTAGAATATGAGAGCTGCTATCTTCTCTGTTGTAGAATATGAGAGCTGCTATCTTCCCTGTTGTAGAATATGAGAGCTGCTATCTTCCCTGTTGTAGAATATGAGAGCTGCTGTCTCCCCTGTTGTAGAATATGAGAGCTGCTGTCTCCCCTGTTGTAGAATATGAGAGCTGTTATCTTCCCTGTTGTAGAATATGAGATATCTCCCCTGCTGTGGAATATGAGAGATGTTATCTCACCTGTTGTGGAATATGAGAGTGTTATCTCCCCTGTTGTAGAATATGAGAGATGTTATCTCCCCTGCTGTGGAATATGAGAGATATTATCTCCCCTGCTGTGGAATATACCATGCGAGATAATATTTTCACTGAAGACTTTCAGCTCCGGCTGACACATTTCATTCCGTGATGTATAAAAGCCATCGTGTGTGATGGATCCTGACGGGGGACACAGCTGACGGGGGACACAACTAGCGTTGCTCTCACTACATAACCGTCACGTGAGAGAGGACAGCAGTGGGGACACACACACACACAATATGATACTGTGGAAAAACACACTTACCGTATTTTCCGGTATATAAGGCGCGCCCCCTTTTTCCCACAAAAAAGTCTTGGAAACTCAGCCTGCGGCTTACATGCTCAAGGTCAGGGTCAAGGGTTGGCTTTGGGTTTCGCTTCAGCGTAAATTAAGAGGGTAATTAACCCTTGAGTATGATTACTGATTTACCGTTATGATACTTCTGTTGTGCGCCTTATATGCCGGAAAATACTGTATGTACAGTTCAGTACATTTATTAAGAGGACTGATTCAATATGATGTTCACTGTGGATAATCTTTTGCTTCTACAATACAGAATATTTTAAGTACTGATAACTGCTGAAGAGTAGAAAACACATTCGAATCGCTCAATATACCTCTGATATACCTATGATGGATTTCGAGAGTTTTCCAACTCTCGTAACCCGGCCCTGGAGCCAGGCTTGTCTGGTCCTTGCTTGGTCAACCAGGCTGCTGCTGGTGGCCCGATGACCCACATATCCATCATAGCCTGGTTGATCCTGCACTTGGTTGAGATACCTGTCCAGTTAGGATCACAGCAGTGTTGCCATCACAAGGAAAGGAAAATAACCAGCTAGATAACTAGAACCTTCAAAACCAGTGATGCGAAGTCAACGATGATAATCTTTAAGACTCTTGCTCTCTGTAGACTGGAATATTCTCTTAACGGGTGTAAAGATACCAAAATATTCAACACTCTCTGTTTATATATAAGGGGAAATTACCAGCAGAACCCTAGATGTCTTCCAGAGGGAACTTGTTAAATTTCTCAGATCAGTTTCTGAACAGCTGGGCTGGTGAAACTGCCACAGCAATTGTCAAACTTATTAAGAACGCCTAAAATCCTAAAAGACACTTGTGACCGCTTTCAAGAAGGGGCACGTTCATGGGCACGTCCAGGAGGGGCACGTTCAGATGGGGCACGTCCAGGAAGGGCACGTCCAGGAGGGGAACGTCCAGGAGGAGCACGTCCAGGAGGGGAACGTCCAGGAGGGGCACGGCCAGGAGGGGAACGTCCAGGAGGGGCACGTCCAGGAGGGGAACGTCCAGGAGGGGAACGACTAGGCAGGGCACATGCAGGAGGGGCACGTCCAGGCGGGGCACGTCTAGGCGGGGCACGTCCAGGCCGGTCACGACCAGGAGGGGCGCGTCCAGGAAGGGCACGACTAGGCGGAGCACATCCAGGAGGGGCACGTCCAGGAAGGGCACGTCTAGGCGGGGCACGTCCAAGCGGGGCACGTCCAGGGAGAAGTCTAGTACGGGCATACTGGCCCATACTAGACAGATTCTTCTCAAATTCAAACCTAATAGAAATATCTGTCCAACCTATTCTTAGGTCAGCCCAGGAGAGGGAAGTTACCCTTACCTTGGCTGATCTAAGGGGCTGTGGCTACTAAACCCTGGCCAGTCCCAGCTGAGGCTACTATACCCTGGTCAGTCCCAGCTGAGGCTACTATACCCTGGCCAGTCCCAGCTGAGGCTACTATACCCTAGCCGCTTGGGTACAGTAAGCTGCTGCAATATTCTCACACCACCTGTGATAACAGTACAGAACTGAGCGTCTCCTGGCTACGTCAACTGAGCACTTGGCTTCATGTATTGGGATTCAAATAAGCACTGGGACTGAACTGAGGATTCAGACAAGCAGCTGAGCTCAAATGTAATGCAATAGGGTTCAAATAAAAACACCGGGGCTCAACTGCGATGGAGTGGGGATCAAAGGCAGGTCATCATACAGACAAAGACACACATGCACAGTTCAAGAGATTTATTGAACAAGCCATCGGTGGCGTCTTCAATCCTAGCGGACTCAACTCAGTACTAGAATGTGAAACAGAAGAGGCACCAGGACTGTGCCTTGGGTTTCGCCAATTGTGGCAAAACGTTTCCTCAATAAATGTCGAATTGTGTATACTATCTACATACTGTTGGGGCGCCATGAGTGCGTTAAGAGACAACACAATAAGTGTCGGGGGCCCAAGACCGTTCAACTGCCCTCCAGAATACATAAGGGAGATTACCAACAGACCTCTGGCTGTCTTCAAGAGGGAGCTGGACAGGTACCTAGTCAGTTCCCGAAACCTGGCTGTGGTTCGTACGTCAGTTTACGTGCGGCCAGCAGTAACAGCCCGGTTGATCAGGTCCTGATCCACCTCAAGGCCTGGTCATGGACCTGGCCGCGGGGTCGTCGACTCCCGAAACACCCTCCAGGAATACTCCAGGTATCACCATACCTTACCAGTCATGGGTATCACACGCAAGGTAATTATAATGGTATGGATAGGAGAATAGGATAAAGAGAAGTCAATGTGGCGCTGACTAACACCCTGGGTGCGGGTCGACTACAGTTGAGGCTGATCTATGTTACCACTGACAACTGTATGAGCTGTGTCATTGAAGACTTAGTAGTACTAGTGAGCACAGTATACTGAAGTTACTCTCAGTGTTAGCTTCCCTACCTCCCCCCCCATCCTTAATAACATAAGGCACATTGCCCACGTTAATGTCCCCAGCAGTGATTTTTCTCTGTACTCGACTGATGAAGCCTGCTGCGCAGGCGGAACGTTTCCTCAATAAAGATTCCTAGTGATACTTATCAAACCACGGTACGGGTGGGGATTGAACTCACGGCATGTGACTCGTAAAACTCCAGGCCAGGGCGTAAGCCACTGGGCCAGCTGACCCAGTGGCTTACGCCACTTGACGGTAGTGTATAATACGATACAATACATATACATAGTATGTGTGTAACAGAATTATTAACTAGAGAAATATTAGTGTCAGTGTGTATTATAATACTGTAGTATTGTTGCTTTGTTATTGCAATAAATTACTGTAACTTTATACTAGAGTTATAATATCGCCCTTCATCCAGGTTCCATAAATTCCCCTTCCCCTATATTTTATTACCACACCTATGGTTATAGACTTTATTGATATTATAGGATAGATTTATTGTTTTCAATATGTTCTCAAGTATACCAGTGTGATGGAAACTTGAGTGGTAAAAAAAATATAGCATATTGAAAAAAATAAAGAGGGTGGACGTCGGAACCCCATTACAGAGTGTGAGTAATCAGCGACTAATTAGTGATTAAGTAATTAAGCTAGAGCGGAAGTCGTGGTGAGCTGAGATATTAATATTGCTCACACCTGCTGTGGTGTGAGACGTGTCACCAACCTGTTCCATATCTCCTTCCTGGTGCTTCAATATTCCTTGTATATATCACAACTTAACCTTAAAAAATGGTATGTACAATGTTAATGGAAACTGTATATTCAAGAGATAGTGCTCAACCTGTAGAGGTCGCAGAGCAGAGTTACACGAGACTTTAAAAACTGAGGAGAGATTACCTATGATATACCTGTGAAGGGTTACCAGAGTTTACCTACTCCCGGAGCCTGGCTCTGGGCCAGACAGGACAAACCCACTCCAGCACAGGCCCACTCAAGCTGAGACCCACTCCAGCACCGACCCACGCCAGCACAGACCCACCCCAGCACAGACCCACCCCAGCACAGACCCACTCCAGCACAGACCCACTCCAGCACAGGCCCACCCCAGCACAAACATACTCCAGGAGACCCATTCCACGACACTCACTGCAGGACAGACCCCACTCCATACCTTTGATGAGTTTCGAGAGTCTTTCTACTCCCGGAGCCCGTCCATGGGTCAAACTGGTCTGGTGCTAGCCTGGTCAACCAGACTTTTGCTGCTGCAGGCCCGCTGACCCACATATCCATCACAGCCTGGTTTATCTGGCACCCGGTGAAGATACTTGTCCAGGTAAGATGTTCAATAATCTAGGACCACGGATGTTGATACAGTGTTTCCTTAATGTGCTCACCGCACCACTGCTTTTCACTGGGTTTATTTTGTACTTCCCATATCTCTCGCTCCAGTATGTTGTATGGCAGTGTGCTGATTTGGGACCAGGCCCTCGAGTACTTTCTAGGTATATATTATCATGTATCTCCTCCGCTCCAATGAGTACATATTTAAAACTTTAAGGCGTTTCCAGTAATTTAAATGCTTTACTGGTTCTGTGTGAGCCGTAAACGATCTCTGTATCTGTTCCAGCTCTGATATTTCTCTTGCTTTGAACGGGGCCGTCAACACTGAGCAATATTCCAAATGAGGGAGCACTAGCGATTTGAAGTGTCACCATTGGCATTATTTCCCTTGTTTTGAAGATTCTCATTACCCACTTCGTCATCCTCCTGGCTGTCGTGACCTTTGTCTTGTGTTCTTTGAAAGTTCAGCTGACATAATTATTCCCAAGGTTTTCTCGTGTTCCTTCCATTCTATTTGACGATCCTCTTTAGTTTTGTACACAGTGCTCCTTTTGAGTTGTGCATTCTTTCCAAGACTGACTGGCCTCCTGGTGGCCTCCTGGTGGCCTCCTGGTTGGCCTCCTGGTTGGCCTCCTGGTTGGCCTCCTGGTTGGCCTCCTGGTTGGCCTCCTGGTGGCTGATAATGAACAAGCTGTAAATGAGAGTTTAGTTCAGGGTCGTCAGTAAAACCTCGACACGAGTCTGCATGGAACCCAAGTCTGGTATTGAAAACGACCCTTGCTGTGATGTGGTTCCAAAGACCTACCTACCTGGAGTCTACCTGGAGGGCATTCCGGGAATCAACGCCCCCGTGGCCCGGTCCATGACCAGGCCTCCTGGTGGATCAGGGCCTGATCAACCAGGCTGTTACTGCTGGCCGCACGTAGATCAACGTACGAACCACAGCCTGGCTGATCCGACACTGACTTTAGGCATCTGTCCAGCTCCCTCTTGAAGACAACCAGGGGCCTATTGGTAATTCCCCTTACGGCTGGTGGGAGGTTGTTGAACAGTCTTGGGCCCCGGACACTTATTGTGACCTGAGTCAGGGAACCTGAGCAAGGATGTTAGGTAAGTGAAAGGGGGTTGAGGGACGAGGGAAGACCCCCTGGATGAAGGAACCAGGGAAGACCCCTGGATGAAGGAACCAGGGAAGACCCCCTGGATGGAGGAACCAGGGGGACCCCTGGGTGGAGGAACCAGGGCTGGAACCCCTGGGTAGAGGAAAAAGGGTTGGGACTCCTGAGTGGAGGGACCAGGACTAGAACCCCGGGGTAGAGGGACCAGGGCTGGGACCCCGGGGAAGAGGGACCAGGGCTGGGACCCCGGGGTAGAGGGACCAGAGCTGGGACCCCAGGGTAGAGGGTCCAGGGCTGGGACCCCGGGGTAGAGGGACCAGAGCTGGGACCCCGGGGTAGAGGGACCATAGCTGGGACCCCGGGGTAGAGGGATCAGGGCTGGGACCCCGGGGTAGAGGGACCAGGGCTGGGACCGCGGGGTAGAGGGACCAGGGCTGGGACCCCGGGGTAGAGAGACCAGGGCTGGGACCCCGGGGTAGAGGGACCAGGGCTTGGACCCCGGGGTAGAGGGACCAGGGCTGGGACTGCCTCAGGGTCCCTGCTTGTGCAGTTCATCAGCACTGGTAATTGGAGTTAATTGGACCTCTCTCTTTATGCACAGTTAGTTCCAGTGTAGGAGTGAGCGTGTCTAGGCTCCAGTGTTTTGTCTAGGCTCCAGTGTTGTGTCGGGGCTCCATTGTGTCGGGCCTCCAGTGTTGTGTCTTAGTTCCAGTGTTGTCGGGGCTCCAGTGTTGTATCGGGGTTCCAGTGTTGCGTCAGGGTTAAAGTGTTGTGTCAGGGCTCAAGTGTTGTGTCTAGGCTCCAGTGTTGTGTCTAGGTTCCAGTGTTGTGTCTTAGTTCTAGTGTTGTCGGGGATCCAGTGTTGTATCGGGGTTCCAGTGTTGTGTCTAGGATCCAGTGTTGTGTCATGGTTAAAGTGTTGTGTCTGGGGTCAAGTGTTGTGTCTAGGCTCCAGTGTTGTGTCGGGGCTCCAGTGTTGTGTCTAGGCTCCAGTGTTGTGTCTAGGCTCCAGTGTTGTGTCTAGGTTCCAGCGTTGTATAGGGGCTCCAGTGTTGTGTCGGGGCTCCAGTGACCCCCCGGTACTAAGATCAGTGCACCTCCAGCACTGAGGTCAGTGCCTCTCAGGCAGGCTCCAGACACGTTTCAAGGTTTTACACCAATCATGCGGCAGCAGCAGCACTCACAGCAGCAGCAGCACTCACAGCAGCAGCAGCAGCAGCAGCACTCACAGCAGCAGAAGTAGCACTCACAGCAGCAGCACTCACAGCAGCAGCACTCACAGCAGCAGCAGCCCTCACAGCAGCAGCAGCACCACTCAACAGCAACAGCAGCAACACTGTGCAACATTTCAAGCGAAAAGAAGCAAAACAACGTGACGAGGGCGCTGCAAAATTTGCATAGGAATGAATACACACCTGACGGGACCTCACTAGTGAGAATTATATTTATTCCGAACACTGCCGAAGGTAACGGTGAAGGGAGAGGGAGGGAGAGAGAGGGAGAGGGAGGGAGGGAGGGAGAGGGAGGGAGGGAAAGGGAGGAGGGAGGGGGAGGGAAGGAGAGAGAGAGAGAGAGAGAGAGAGATTTCAATATACAGCGTCTAGGAGAGTGCTACACCTATCTTTGCTTTCTTACTTTCTCTACTCTCGTAAAACTCTAGCTTCTAGACACTGTCTCTGTTGTCCATGGCTTTTCTAGGTGAGTTCCTCATTTCTAGCACCTTAGCTAGTAGTATGCCTGAGGACAGGCATACTGGGAACAGCTTTGTAATTTTCCAGGTGTGCGTGAAAGTGTACGTAACTACTGTGAGAGTGTACACACCCGGTTGTGTTAGTGAGAGTGTACGCACCTGGTTGTGTTAGTGAGACTGTACGCACCTGTTTGTGTTGGTGAGTGTACACACACGGTTGTGTTGGTGAGAGTGTACACACCTGGTTGTGTTAGTGAGATTGTACGCACCTGGTTGTGTTAGTGAGAGTGTACACCTGGTTGTGTTAGTGAGTGTACACCTGGTTGTGTTAGTGAGAGTGTACACACCTGGTTGTGTTAGTGAGATTGTACGCACCTGGTTGTGTTAGTGAGAGTGTACACCTGGTTGTGTTAGTGAGTGTACACCTGGTTGTGTTAGTGAGAGTGTACACACCTGGTTGTGTTAGTGAGACTGTACGCACCTGGTTGTGTTAGTGAGTGTGTACACCTGGTTGTGTTAGTGAGAGTGTACACCTGGTTGTGTTAGTGAGAGTGTACACACCTGGTTGTGTTAGTGAGTGTACGCATCTGGTTGTGTTGGTGAGAGTGTACACACCTGGTTGTGTTAGTGAGTGTACACCTGGTTGTGTTAGTGAGAGTGTACACACCTGGTTGTGTTAGTGAGATTGTACGCACCTGCTTGTGTTAGTGAGAGTGTACACCTGGTTGTGTTAGTGAGAGTGTACACCTGGTTGTGTTAGTGAGAGTGTACACACCTGGTTGTGTTAGTGAGAGTGTACACACCTGGTTGTGTTAGTGAGTGTACGCACCTGGTTGTGTTAGTGAGTGTACGCACCTGGTTGTGTTGGTGAGAGTGTACACCTGGTTGTGTTAGTGAGAGTGTACACCTGGTTGTCTTAGTGAGAGTGTACACCTGGTTGTGTTAGTGAGTGTACACACCTGGTTGTGTTAGTGAGAGTGTACACACCTGGTTGTGTTAGTGAGAGTGTACACACCTGGTTGTGTTAGTGAGAGTGTACACACCTGGTTGTGTTAGTGAGTGTACACACCTGGTTGTGTTAGTGAGACTGTACGCACCTGGTTGTGTTAGTGAGATTGTACGCACCTGGTTGTGTTAGTGAGAGTGTACACCTGGTTGTGTTAGTGAGAGTGTACACCTGGCTGTGTTAGTGAGAGTGTACACACCTGGTTGTGTTAGTGAGTGTACGCATCTGGTTGTGTTGGTGAGAGTGTATACACCTGGTTGTGTTAGTGAGAGTGTACACACCTGGTTGTGTTAGTGAGAGTGTATACACCTGGTTGTGTTAGTGAGAGTGTATACACCTGGTTGTGTTAGTGAGAGTGTATACACCTGGTTGTGTTAGTGAGAATGTACACACCCGGTTGTGTTAGTGAGAGTGTATACACCTGGTTGTGTTAGTGAGAGTGTACGCACCCGGTTGTGTTGGTGAGAGTGTATACACCTGGTTGTGTTAGTGAGAGTGTACACACCCGGTTGTGTTGGTGAGAGTGTACGCACCTGGTTGTGTTAGTGAGAGTGTATACACCTGGTTGTGTTAGTGAGAGTGTACGCACCCGGTTGTGTTAGTGAGTGTATACACCTGGTTGTGTTAGTGAGAGTGTATACACCTGGTTGTGTTAGTGAGAGTGTACGCACCCTGTTGTGTTAGTGAGAGTGTATACACCTGGTTGTGTTAGTGAGTGTACACACCCGGTTGTGTTAGTGAGAGTGTATACACCTGGTTGTGTTAGTGAGAGTGTATACACCTGGTTGTGTTAGTGAGAGTGTACGCACCCGGTTGTGTTAGTGAGAGTGTATACACCTGGTTGTGTTAGTGAGAGTGTACGCACCCGGCTGTGTTAGAGTGTATACACCTGGTTGTGTTAGTGAGAGTGTACGCACCTGGTTGTGTTAGTGAGAGTGTACGCACCTGGTTGTGTTAGTGAGAGTGTATACACCCGGTTGTGTTAGTGAGAGTGTACGCACCTGGTTGTGTTAGTGAGAGTGTACGCACCTGGTTGTGTTAGTGAGAGTGTACGCACCTGGTTGTGTTAGTGAGTGTACGCACCTGGTTGTGTTAGTGAGAGTGTACGCACCTGGTTGTGTTAGTGAGTGTACGCACCTGGTTGTGTTAATGAGAGTGTATACTCTTGGTTGTGTTAGTGTACGCACCCGGTGGTGTTAGTGAGAGTGTATACACCTGGTTGTGTTAGTGAGAGTGTACACACCCGGTTGTGTTAGTGAGAGTGTACGTACCTGGTTGTGTTAGTGAGAGTGTACACACCTGGTTGTGTTAGTGAGAGTGTACGCACCTGGTTGTGTTAGTGAGAGTGTACACACCTGGTTGTGTCTGCTTTGACTAATACCTATTCTTAGAAGTATGTACTTCTTTTGCCTGTGTTGGGTATATGGCTCAGTGAGCCACCAGCAGCAACAGCCTGGTTAGTCAGACAAGCCTGACCCAGGGACGGGCTGCGGGAATAGGTCAACGCTGGAAACTCATCAACGTCTTTGTTGCGTTAATTTCACCTACTGCGCTGAGACTTACAACCTTTTAGGTACGACGGTAGACACACCGATAAAGTGTTCGGTAAGTGGACACAGATGCAACTGTGACATTTTATTTTGAGAACGTTTCGCTCTCCAGGAGCTTTGTCAAGCCGTTACGTCTTGACAAAGCTCCTGGAGAGCGAAACGTTGTCATAATAAAATGTCACATTAGTTACATCTGTGTTCATTTACCTAACACCCCTATAGCGTCTTTAGCTGTCACGTACGTCTCTTAGCTAGCTAGCTAGCTAGTTAACTCTAGCTCTCTCTCTTTCTCTGTCTCCCCCTAACCATTATCTTGTCCCCTAAGTATTTTTAAGCCCTTACGTCACCTTAGTCATTCTCTCTCTCTCTCTCTCTCTCTCTCTCTCTCTCTCTCTCTCTCTCTCTCTTTATGGTTGTTAAGTTGTGTACAGAGTCAGCAAGTCAGTCTTTCACTGAAGTTCCTTCTCATTCCCGTGCAAGTCTTGTTGCAAGTACCAGCACCTCAGTGCAATAAGTCACTTTGACTTTGTTTTTGGTGGGTTATCCCAGGTAATATACAAACATGCTAATTATGTATGATAATTTGTGGAAGTGTATTTCTGTGTATCTGTACCTAAATAAACTGACTTACCTTGAGCTCTTCTTGAGACGGCTCTAACGTACGTGTGAGAGGAGAGAGAGAGAGAGAGAGAGAGAGAGAGAGAGAGAGACAGACAGACAGACAGACAGACAGACAGACAGAGACAGAGAGACAGACAGACAGACAGACAGACAGACAGAGAGAGGGGGAGAGAGAGAGAAGAGGAGAGGAGAGGGTGAGAAATGAAGGGTGACATCCAGCTACGGGAGAAGATGCGGATGCGGCATACCCCGGGGAGCTTTATGTGTGAGTGTGGGGAGGAGGGGAGGCAGACGGGGGAGATGGAGGGGAACAGAAGGAGCAGAGGGAGAGGGGGATGTCAGTGGCACTCCTTCGGTACTGCCCCCTGGCACTCCCAAAATGTGCCTTGGATTAGCCTTCGCATCCTCTTACCCAACACATCACCAACAGTGAGGCGGTGGTGGTGGTGGTGAGGTGGTGGTGGATGTGTGAAGGTGATGGTGGAGGTGGTGGTGGATGTGTGGAGGTGATGGTGGGTGTGTGGAGGTGGTGTTGGTGAGATTATTTAACATTTCCTCCCACATCTCTCACTCCAGTATGTTACAGCAGTGTAAACTCCAGACTAGGCCCTACAGTACCAAGGCCCAAATCTGCACACTACCATAACAACATACTGAATGATAGAAATGGGAGAAAAATGTAAACACAGCTAAAAGCAGGGGTGCCGCAGGTACAATAAGAGAACACTGTATCAACATCTATGGGCCCAGACTATTCAACAGTCTACCAGAATATATCAGAAACACTACCAGAACAAGTATAGAAGTCATCAAGAGGAAATCAACAAGTACTTCTTAGATTTCTCTTTAGATTTTACTGCCGAAGCGGCTAGTGCATAGTGCACCAACATATCCATCCTGTAGACGATAGTTCAAAAGCATATGGATATACAAAAGCCTAGGAACTCATCCATTGAGGTCACGACAAATCTCCAAGAAGATATAAACCAAGTTTTCCAATGGGCAACAGAGAACATATGATGTTCAATGAAGACAAATTCCAACTACTCCTTTATGGAAAACTGGAGGAAATAATAGCTAGGACTGAGTATATTACAAACTCTAATCACACAATAGAGCGGAAAAGTAATGTGAAAGACCTGGGTGTAGTAATGTCCGAAGATCTCACCTTCAAGGACCACAACAATGCCACTATCACATCTGCGAGGTAACTGATAGGATGGACAATGAGAACATTCAAGACAAGAGATGCTAAGTCAATGATGATCCTTTTTAAATCACTTGTTCTATCTAGGCTAGAATACTGCTGTACATTAAAATCTCCATTCAAGGCAGGTGAAATTGCAGATGTAGAGAATGTACAGAGAACCTTTACTGCACGTATAAGTTCCATCAAACACCTTAACTACTGGGAACGCCTGGAAGCACTAGACTTATATTCACTGGAGCGCAGGCGAGAGAGATATATCATAATCTACACCTGGAAGTTTCTGGAGGGACTGGTCCCTAATATGCACACAGAAATCACGCCATACGAAAGCAATAGACTTGGCAGACGGTGAAACATACCCCCAGTGAAGAGTAGGGGCGCCACTGGTACACTAAAAGAAAACACAATAATTGTCCGAGGCCCAAGACTGTTCAACAGCCTCTCACCAGCCATAAGGGGCATTACCAGTAGGCCTCTGGTTGTCTTCAAGAGGGAGCTGGACATATACCTAAAGTCAGTGCCAGATCAGCCGGGCTGTGGTTCGTACGTTGGACTACGTGCAGTCAGCAGTAACAGCCTGGTTGATCAGGCCCTGATCTACCGGGAGGCCTGGTCATAGACCGGGCCGCGGGGACGTCGATTCCCGGAATGTCCTCCAGGTAGACTCCAGGTAGGTAGGCCCCAAAAGAGTTAACAGGAGTACATCTGGATTCATATCTACTGATGATTTATCTGTTGCAAGCAAATTTACTATATTTGCTTTATGTCTGGTATCTTATTTTCATTAACAAGATATCTTGACATATCACATATGTTATACTACCTCTACATTCCTCAATAAGTGGACAATTAAGCGCACAGTGTTCGAGATAGTGACCAAAGGGGAGACGACAATGAAAACTATAATATTTATAGATGTGACAGAGTAAATCGGTCACATGGATGAGCAGGACTGAAGAACAAAAAGTCACAATACCTGACTGGAACAATACCCAGATAACCCACACACGGGGGAATGTAACTTACGACGATGTTTCAGTCCATTAACTAGACCATTAAGGGGCATGTAAGTTCCCCAGTCTTCTAATAACATGTTTATTTTTCCACTATAATCTATCTTGTCCATAATTACTATCGTATTTGCTTTATCTGTTTCGTAAGGTGAAGTCTAAGATCTTTCCTTAATCCATGGTATAACTTAACAAATCTTTGATGACAATTGTTGCAGAGGTGTGAGTTGTGCTCACACCTCTGCACACATTCTTGTACAAAACTGTTGAATTCGTTAAATGATGCAGTAGAAGTTCTAGATGTTAAATTGGAAAATGGAAATTTAGTAATTATCCTTTCATATAAACCACCGTCAGCAACGACTGAGGAATTCACAAATCAGATACGAGACATAGATGGCTACCTAGAAAGACTTGAAAAAAAAAAAAAACCCGCACTAAATATTATCCTCCCCGGATATTTCAACCTTTCCAAGTATGAAATGGAAGAAAGTAAATTAAATCATTTTACAAGAAAAAGTTGCTGGCGGCACACTAGCTCAGCAGGTCCATACTAAGATAGCCAATGGGACTTCTGAAAAGTTGGCTTTGAACCAACAGATCACAAAACCCACTAGAAATGAAATACACGGGATTTCAATCTTCACAAACAATACCATATTATGTAATCTAATCACAGCATCTTATCAGTACAAACTAAGTATAAAATCTGGGGTGGATGCTCAATATATTAACTACAACAATGAAAGAATTAACTGGGACAAATTTAACAAAGAAATACCTGACATACCCTGGGAAACACAGTCATGAGCACCCTAAACCTTCACCAGTTTTTGGAAAAGCTAAATACAGAAGCCTACAAGATCTGTATGAAATATATACCACTAAAAGAAGATCAGATATAGAGAGCGTAGAAGAATGTACAGAAAAAAGGGAAGCACCAGACAAGCCTGGTCCAGGGCCTGGTTGCGATAGTAGGCAAACTCTCGAAACCCTTCAGAGGTATATCAAAGGTAAAGGTAGGTAGGTGTAGGTATGTGTCTTTCCTCTGGCCGCTTACGCTGTCTCATGTGTCAGAGTGCTGCTCTCTGCTTATGACACGCAAGTTGTTCATGACACAGAAATTGCTCATGACAGAGAAGTTGATGATGACAGAAGAGGTTGATGACAAATAAGCTGCTGATGATAACAGGGAAGTTGGTGTTGATAAATGAGTGGGTGATGAGAGGGAAGCTTCAGAGGTTGGTGGAAGTGTTAGGTAGAGTGTGTGAGAGCAGCTAGTGGGAAGTCGTCAACCACGTGTACCACCTGTTACACTGTCCTCTTTTCTTTGCCTCCACTGATGAACCTTTCTTTCCACAGATGCCTCAACACTCCACCTGTCTCTTCCGTCCGTCTACTCTTGAGTTATCTCGTCTTTCATACTACCATCTGCTGGCACTCTCACTCCCACGCCTTCCTTTCCTACACACTCCCTCTCACACACTCCCTCTCACACACTCCCTCTCACACACTCCCTCTCACTTCACTTAAAATATTTCTCATCACCTTGCTCTTTTGCGCGTTCAGTTTAGATCAACTAGAGGACATCAGACTAACAGATCCCCTCTCCCCAGCACGCTACACCCAGGCACCATCCCAGCACGCTACACCCAGGCACCATCCCAGCACGCTACACCCAGGCACCATCCCAGCACGCTACACCCAGGCACCATCCCAGCACGCTACACCCAGGCACCATCCCAGCACGCTACACCCAGGCACCATCCCAGCACGCTACACCTAGGCACCATCCCAGCACGCTACACCCAGGCACCATCCCAGCACGCTACACCCAGGCACCATCCCAGCACGCTACACCTAGGCACCATCCCAGCACGCTACACCCAGCACCATCCCAGCACGCTACACCCAGGCACCATCCCAGCACGCTACACCCAGGCACCATCCCAGCACGCTACACCCAGGCACCATCCCAGCACGCTACACCCAGGCACCATCCCAGCACGCTACACCCAAACACCATCCCAGCACGCTACACCCAGGCACCATCCCAGCACGCTACACCCAGGCACCATCCCAGCACGCTACACCCAGGCACCATCCCAGCACGCTACACCCAGGCACCATCCCAGCACGCTACACCCAGGCACCATCCCAGCACGCTACACCCAGGTACCATCCCAGCACGCTACACCCAGGCACCATCCCAGCACGCTACACCCAGGCACCATCCCAGCACGCTACACCCAAACACCATCCCAGCACGCTACACCCAGACACCATCCCAGCACGCTACACCCAGACACCATCCCAGCACACTACACCCAGACACCATCCCAGCACGCTACACCGAGACACCATCCCAGCCCACTACACCCAAACACCATCCCAGCACAGTACACCCAAACACCATCCCAGCACACTACACCCAGACACCATCCCAGCACACTACACCCAGACACCATCCAAGCACACTACACCCAAACACCATCCCAGCACGCTACACCCAAACACCATCTCTGCACGCTACACCCAAACACCATCCCAGCACACTACACCCAAACACCATCCCAGCACACTACACCCAGACACCATCCCAGCACACTACACCCAGACACCATCCCAGCACACTACACCCAGACACCATCCCAGCACACTACACCCAGACACCATCCCAGCACACTACACCCAGACACCATCCCAGCACACTACACCCAGACACCATCCCAGCACACTACACCCAGACACCATCCCAGCACACTACACCCAGACACCATCCCAGCACGCTACACCCAGACACCATCCCAGCACACTACACCCAGACACCATCCCAGCACTCTACACCCAGACACCATCCCAGCACGCTACACCCAGACACCATCCCAGCACACTACACCCAGACACCATCCCAGCACACTACACCCAGACACCATCCCAGCACGCTACACCCAGACACCATCCCAGCACGCTACACCCAGACACCATCCCAGCACACTACACCCAGACACCATCCCAGCACGCTACACCCAGGCACCATCCCAGCACACTACACCCAGACACAATACCAAGACACCAGACCACAGCACGCTACACCCAGGCACCATCCCAGCACGCTACACCCAGGCACCATCCCAGCACGCTACACCCAGACACCATCCCAGCACGCTACACCCAGACACCATCCCAGCACACTACACCCAGACACCATCCCAGCACGCTACACCCAAACACCATCCCAGCACACTACACCCAGACACCATCCCAGCACACTACACCCAGACACCATCCCAGCACGCTACACCCAGACACCATCCCAGCACGCTACACCCAGACACCATCCCAGCACGCTACACCCAGGCACCATCCCAGCACGCTACACCCAGGCACCATCCCAGCACGCTACACCCAGACACCATCCCAGCACGCTACACCCAGACACCATCCCAGCACGCTACACCCAGACATCATCCCAACACGCTACACCCAGACATCATCCCAACACACTACACCCAGACACAATACCAAGACACCAGACCACAGCACGCTACACCTTCAAAAGTCGTCGGCAAGTCTCGCAAGCGGCGTTTGTTACCGCTAACAATCACTAGGAAAATCTACACCCAGAGATTCAAATTAGGAAAGTTAGGCTGGGGAATGAGCCGGTGGGCGACCCGGGCCGTCGCAACTCCACAAACTTGGGGTCTCCCGGGACTCGTTCCACCAGTCCTCTTCCTCTAACAACAGCCTGACTGATCACACACCGTGCCACAATTAGCAGCCGGGAGAATCGCGTCTCCTCTTCTATTCCTTGCGTTGAATAATCCACACGGGTTTAGTGCTTCACACAATCTAAATGAATTTGTCACGAATGAGACATTTAACTTCGCTAAAATCTCTGATAACGGCAACCTTATCTCCACTTCTGAAAGTCCAGTGATAGTGTCTCACTGCACTATGTCTCACACCCAGGCGTGTCCAACTAAATTTTCATCAAATACTGGAAAAAAAAGACAATTACGTGACTTAAACTTCCCTAGGGACACTATGAGTGGACAAGGGAGTCATCCCACAGCCATTAAAAACCGTGGATACAGTCCCACTTCATAAAGGTGGCACTCAAACAATTGTAAAAATCTATAAACCGATAGCACTGACGTCCCACTTGATCCCAATCTTTGTAAGTTTCGAGAACCTACACGCCCAGTCTGACCCAGGACGCCCAGTATGACCCAGGAGGCCTGGTCTGACCCAAGAGCCATGGTCTGACCCAGGAAGCCTGGTCTGACCCAGGAAGCCTGGTCTGACCCAGGAGCCCTGGTCTGACCCAGGAGGCCTGTTCTGACCCAGGAAGCCTGGTCTGACCCAGGAGCCCTGGTCTGACCCAGGAGCCATGTTCTGATCCAGGAGGTCTGGTCTGACCCAGGAGCCCTGGTCTGACCCAGGAGGCCTGGTCTGACCCAGGAGCCCTGGTCTGACCCAGGAGGCCTGTTCTGACCCAAGAGGCCTGTTCTGACCCAGGAGGCCTGGTCTGACCCAGGAAACCTGGTCTGACCCAGGAGCCCTGGTCTGACCCAGGAGCCCTGGTCTGACCCAGGAGCCCTGGTCTGACCCAAGAGCCCGGGTCTGACCCAGGAGCCCGGGTCTGACCCAGGAGCCCGGGTCTGACCCAGGAGCCCGGGTCTGACCCAGGAGCCCTGGTCTGGACCACGGGAGCGATGACTACAGAAATCGTCCTAAAGTAATATTCAGATAACACAGGTTTAAAGCAAAGTCATTCCTCACTCATACAATTACTGGACCATTACTACAAGGTCTTACATGACTGGACGACAAACAAAATGCAGATTTAAATCATAGCACCAGTATCATCCCTTGCAGACGATACTAGAGCTTGCACGAGAGTGGCATCCATCAAGGACACTCCAGATCTCCAAGCTTATTATAGTATAAACAAAGCCTTCCAGTGGATCCCAGAAAAAAAATATGATATTCAATGAGGACAAATTTCAGTTCCCCGTTGATGAAAAACTGAGAAAATAAAACTTAAAATGGAGTATAAAACTAATTTTAGTTAATAGAGAAACACCAAAGTTAAGAACTTAGGTGCGATAATATCAGGAGATCTCAGTATCAAGGATCACAACAGTGTCATTATCACAAATATCAGTGTTGTGAACGTTCACTCAGAGTTCTTCTGACATTACTACTAAGTCCCTCACATTAAACTTTCACTCTACTCAGTCTGTAGAGTTTATTTTACACTCAGTTTTCACTTCCTCAGTTTGTCCACAGCAGAGTAACTCAAATTTGTCCTCACACAACATCATATTGTCGTCAGTCTTTAACAGTGCAGAACCACAACACGACGACGATGACTAAAAAGATGATGACTAACAACGACAACGATGATGACTAACAACGACGACGATGACAACGACACAGCGTGAGTGAAGGCGACAGACCTGGAGTGACGTGCTTCATCTGATAATTATAATGGCGAGACCATTTAGCTGCATCGATACTGATGTTTACCAGGTGACCACACCTCAAGGAGCACAGTGCCACACACAGCCACACAGTGCCAGACAAGGCCATACAGTATAAGACAGACTCATAGTGTCAGACAGTACAAGACAGACTCATAGTGTCAGACAGTACAAGACAGACTCATAGTGTCAGACAGTACAAGACAGACTCATAGTGTCAGACAGTACAAGACAGACTCATAGTGTCAGACAGTACAAGACAGACTCATAGTGTCAGACAGTACAAGACAGACTCATAGTGTCAGACAGTACAAGACAGACTCATAGTGTCAGACAGTACAAGACAGACTCATAGTGTCAGACAGTACAAGACAGACTCATAGTGTCAGACAGTACAAGACAGACTCATAGTGTCAGACAGTACAAGACAGACTCATAGTGTCAGACAGTACAAGACAGACTCATAGTGTCAGACAGTACAAGACAGACTCATAGTGTCAGACAGTACAAGACAGACTCATAGTGTCAGACAGTACAAGACAGACTCATAGTGTCAGACAGTACAAGACAGACTCATAGTGTCAGACAGGGTCATGCAGTAACAAACATGGCATACAGTGTCACACCAGTACATCGGTGGCACTAGCAGCAAGGTGATAGACAGAGTCACACGAGAGAGATGACACTGAGTGCGACACAACTTGGAAGGTAAGAGTGGTAGACCATCGAGGCTGTGATGGAAGTAACAGCCTGGATGATCAGGCCTTAGACCCGGCTACGAGAGAGTAGAATAAGAAAATATAAAAATAACTCAGCTGTATTTGTCAGTTAGCGAACAGAGTATGGAGCCCGCAGCACTGCCTGCGCTGACAGATGTCTCCTACGGCTCTAGCGCTTTAAACTACTAAAATTAACCAACTCCCTCATTAATATATATGTAATTACGATGCCTTAATAATAATAATAATAATAATAATATAATATAAACAAGAAAGTGCTAAACCTAAATGGGTCATACGCACAAAAGTGTGTCAACCTGCAGGTGTGTCAACCTGCAGGTGATATACTCTGGCATCACTCTTGACACATCAATGTCATGTTGGTGTGGGCATCCCTCATCTTTCGGTACGTCAAACTTATAACTGCAAGAGAGGGATGAGGAAGAGGAGAGGAAGAGAATAAAGAGGAATAGGGCACGCAGGTAAGAGGGAAGAATAGAAACGGTCGTCCGTGCTTAAGTGCAAATATGAGGAAAAGAGACGAGGGTAGTGGAAGGGGGGTTAATAAAAGGGAAGGGGAGGGGGTCAGCAGCCAACATAAACATTCTCAGAGCCAAAGTGGCAAAAGTGAACTGCTTCAGGTCTCCCCACTAGTGGAGGAGAGAAGGGGTCAGCGCGCCCCTCGGGACCGGTATAACTAGAGCTTCCTTCAGAAGAGGAGGGGGGTCAACGCGCCCGAGGACGGGGATAACCAGCCCTTCCTGGAAAAGAGGGGTCAACGCACCCTCAGGGACGTATTAACTAGCCCTTCCCGTAGATGGAGCGTTCCTCATCCCACGTTCAAGAGTCCTCCAGCCTCCATCATCGTAGGTCATCTCCCACAGGATATCAACTCTTAGCAAGAGCTCTCATGAGTGGCTCCCGACGTCCAAAGAACTCCAGAACTCTTAACAAGATGCTTTTCACTGAAAGACGGAAAATAATTAGCTTTCTCGATCTTGAAGGTTACTTGACAGGGTGAAGATGTTCCTGCCAGGGTCACTGAAGGCCAGCCATTAGCCCCAGCAAGTTAACAAGGCACTTCTTCACCTGCTACACCAGTAATGTGAATCTTTTAGAGTGGCACCTTGAGAGGAGGGCCACCTTGGCACCCCACCATGCACACTTAAACACAACGCACTCAACTCTCACACAGCACACGGTGCACACTCGCAAACAACACACTCTAACAATCCACAGCTCAAGTTGTACCAATGGCAGGGTATACTAGCTGGTCCACTTACATTACGTTCTTCCAGTCGTAGGTGAGGAAGCAAACAGTCGACATCTATACATGAAATACATTCACTCAACCCCTCAGTCAGTTAGTGATGGTCATCAATGATAACAGTCACAAGTCAACCCCTCAGTCAGTTAGTGATGGTCATCAATGATAGCAGTCACAAGTCAACCCCTCAGTCAGTGGTGGTCATCAATGATAACAGTCACAAGTCAACCCCTCAGTCAGTTAGTGATGGTCATCAATGATAACAGTCACAAGTCAACCCCTCAGTTAGTTAGTGATGGTCATCAATGATAACAGTCACAAGTCAACCCCTCAGTCAGTTAGTGATGGTCATCAATGATAACAGTCACAAGTCAACCCCTCAGTCAGTGATGGTCATCAATGATAGCAGTCACAAGTCAACCCCTCAGTCAGTGGTGGTCATCAATGATAACAGTCACAAGTCAACCCCTCAGTCAGTGGTGGTCATCAATGATAACAGTCACAAGTCAACCCCTCAGTCAGTTAGTGATGGTCATCAATGATAGCAGTCACAAGTCAACCCCTCAGTCAGTTAGTGATGGTCATCAATGATAACAGTCACAAGTCTACCCCTCAGTTAGTTAGTGATGGTCATCAATGATAACAGTCACAAGTCAACCCCTCAAGTCAGTTAGTGATGGTCATCAATGATAACAGTCACAAGTCAACCCCTCAGTCAGTGGTGGTCATCAATGATAACAGTCACAAGTCAACCCCTCAGTCAGTTAGTGATGGTCATCAATGATAACAGTCACAAGTCAACCCCTCAGTCAGTTAGTGATGGTCATCAATGATAACAGTCACAAGTCAACCCCTCAGTCAGTGGTGGTCATCAATGATAGCAGTCACAAGTCAACCCTCAGTCAGTGGTGGTCATCAATGATAACAGTCACAAGTCAACCCTCAGTCAGTGGTGGTCATCAATGATAACAGTCACAAGTCAACCCTCAGTCAGTTAGTGATGGTCATCAATGATAGCAGTCACAAGTCAACCCTCAGTCAGTTAGTGATGGTCATCAATGATAACAGTCACAAGTCTACCCTCAGTCAGTTAGTGATGGTCATCAATGATAACAGTCACAAGTCTACCCTCAGTCAGTTAGTGATGGTCATCAATGATAACAGTCACAAGTCAACCCCTCAAGTCAGTTAGTGATGGTCATCAATGATAACAGTCACAAGTCAACCCCTCAGTCAGTGGTGGTCATCAATGATAACAGTCACAAGTCAACCCCTCAGTCAGTTAGTGATGGTCATCAATGATAACAGTCACAAGTCAACCCCTCAGTCAGTTAGTGATGGTCATCAATGATAACAGTCACAAGTCAACCCCTCAGTCAGTGGTGGTCATCAATGATAGCAGTCACAAGTCAACCCCTCAGTTAGTGATGGTCATCAATGATAACAATCACAAGTCAACCCCTCAGTCAGTGATGGTCATCAATGATAACAGTCACAAGTCAACCCCTCAGTCAGTGGTGGTCATCAATGATAACAGTCACAAGTCAACCCCTCAGTCAGTTAGTGATGGTCATCAATAATAACAGTCACAAGTCAACCCCTCAGTCAGTTAGTGATGGTCATCAATGATAACAATCACAAGTCAACCCCTCAGTCAGTTAGTGATGGTCATCAATGATAACAGTCACAAGTCAACCCCTCAGTCAGTGGTGGTCATCAATGATAACAGTCACAAGTCAACCCCTCAGTCAGTTAGTGATGGTCATCAATGATAACAGTCACAAGTCAACCCCTCAGTCAGTTAGTGATGGTCATCAATAATAACAGTCACAAGTCAACCCCTCAGTCAGTTAGTGATGGTCATCAATGATAACAGTCACAAGTCAACCCCTCAGTCAGTTATCAATGATAACAAGTCACAAGTCAACTCTTCAGTCAGTCATCAATGATAACAGTCACAAGTCAACCCCTCAGTCAGTTATCAATGATAACAAGTCACAAGTCAACTCTTCAGTCAGTCATCAATGATAACAGTCACAAGTCAACCCCTCAGTCAGTTAGTGATGGTCATCAATGATAACAGTCACAAGTCAACCCCTCAGTCAGTTAGTGATGGTCATCAATGATAACAGTCACAAGTCAACCCCTCAGTCAGTTATCAATGATAACAAGTCACAAGTCAACTCTTCAGTCAGTCATCAATGATAAGTCACAAGTCAATGCCTCAGTCAGTGGTTGTCATCAAAAACAGTAGCCACCAGTGAACCCTTAGTCAGTGGAGGTCATCAATCACCAGTTTAACCATCAAAATCATCACTGACTCAAACAAGCAGAGAATGGTTATTTCAAGCATTATCTGAGGTAACACTGAGGTCAGAAGGAACCTCGCCTAACCTGTCTGTAAGCAAGTAGTTGAAAGACCTTATCTACCTTATCTGTAGAAGTCAGTAGTCACGTTATCTACCTTCGCGTGGAACACGAACTAGGCACTGTACCTGCCTTTCTTTGTCTAAGCCGGTAGGCACTGTACCTGCCTTTCTTTGTCTAAGCCGGTAGGCACTGTACCTGCCTTTCTTTGTCTAAGCCGGTAGGCACTGTACCTGCCTTTCTTTGTCTAAGCCGGTAGGCACTGTACCTGCCTACTATGTCTAAGCCAGCCTGCGTGCAGCGAGCACCAACAGCATGCAAGATCAGGTTGTCAACCAGGAGACTTGGAACCATGCACAGGTAAACAACAGACAAATACAACTTATCTGACCTCCGCGCTGATGCAAGACACCTGCTCACACTCACCTGCAACAAAGACAACCATTAATTAGTTGCAAGAAACACACAGACAAGGTCTATCAATAACAAAATACAAGAAAATGCACATGAAAATGTCGTTGCAGGAACAATATTGAACAAACATGGAGAATATATATAAAGAGAATATAAATGAAGTAATGAAGAGAATATACATACATGGAAAGTATATACAAGGAAAGAATATATATATATATATATATATATATATATATATATATATATATATATATATATATATATATATATATATATATATATATTAATGCATCCACGAACAAGTGATTTTTTAAGCAATTAACAAACTGCGACTGGCCAGGGATCGAACCCGTGATATTTTAGCCCGCTTCGTGGGAAGCAACTCAAAATCCACGACACTCTAACCACTGATCCATCTATCCTAGGACTGATGGATCAGTGGTTATATAACTAAATGTGTCTCTCCTTAAGACGCTAAGACACAACATTACATTAATATGGTTGTTATTATTATTATTATTAGCAGTATAACTACAAGCAGTGATGCTTTCATGACAATGCTTCCATTAATACACTGTATCAATCACCCACATCTCTTCCTTACTAACCTCTCACCATCTCTTCCTTACTAACCTCTCACCATCTCTTCCTTACTAACCTCTCACCATATCTTCCTTACTAACCTCTCACCATCTCTTCCTTACTAACCTCTCACCATCTCTTCCTTACTAACCTCTCACCATCTCTTCCTTACTAACCTCTCACCATCTCTTCCTTACTAACTCTACCATCTCTTCCTACTAACCCTCACCATCTCTTCCTTACTAACCTCTCACCATCTCTTCCTTACTAACCTCTCACCATCTCTTCCTTACTAACCTCTCACCATATCTTCCTTACTAACCTCTCACCATCTTTTCCTTACTAACCTCTCACCATCTCTTCCTTACTAACCTCTCACCATATCTTCCTTACTAACCTCTCACCATCTCTTCCTTACTAACCTCTCACCATCTCTTCCTTACTAACCTCTCACCATCTCTTCCTTACTAACCTCTCACCATCTCTTCCTTACTAACCTCTCACCATCTCTTCCTTACTAACCTCTCACCATCTCTTCCGTCTACCGCTCTCTTGCTCCATTACCCTCTTTCCCTTCGTTCCCCCACTACCTCACCCCCCTCCTCTTCCCCTCCTTCAACACTACCCCCACCGCTCCTCTCAGAAATGACAAAGAAAAGAGTGGCGTTGGGTAATATTGCTTGCTTTTCTGGCACCATCAAAGGCACTTACCGCGCGGGTGCCTGCTTACCCAGGCACACTACACTTCCTCTCTAATTAAACAACCTTCCCACTCAGCATGCAGCCAAGCAAAACCAAAATTTAAATTATATTTGAATGTTGAGGCGATACGACAAGTGTTATGTTATGCGTGAAGGTGGTGTGTGTATCATGCCACCTTACTGGAGTGAGAGATATGGCAGGAAGTGTTGGATAACAACTTAGTGTAGTGAGAGATATGGGAGGAAGTGTTGGATAACAACTTAGTGTAGTGAGAGATATGGGAGGAAGTGTTGGATAACAACTTAGTGTAGTGAGAGATATGGGAGGAAGTGTTGGATAACAACTTAGTGTAGTGAGAGATATGGGAGGAAGTGTTGGATAACAACTTAGTGTAGTGAGAGATATGGGAGGAAGTGTTGGATAACAACTTAGTGTAGTGAGAGATATGGGAGGAAGTGTTGGATAACAACTTAGTGTAGTGAGACATATGGGAGGAAGTGTTGGATAACAACTTAGTGTAGTGAGAGATATGGGAGGAAGTGTTGGATAACAACTTAGTGTAGTGAGAGATATGGGAGGAAGTGTTGGATAACAACTTAGTGTAGTGAGAGATATGGGAGGAAGTGTTGGATAACAACTTAGTGTAGTGAGAGATATGGGAGGAAGTGTTGGATAACAACTTAGTGTAGTGAGACATATGGGAGGAAGTGTTGGATAACAACTTAGTGTAGTGAGACATATGGGAGGAAGTGTTGGATAACAACTTAGTGTAGTGAGAGATATGTGAGGAAGTGTTGGATAACAACTTAGTGTAGTGAGAGATATGGGAGGAAGTGTTGGATAACAACTTAGTGTAGTGAGACATATGGGAGGAAGTGTTGGATATCAACTTAGTGTAGTGAGAGATATGGGAGGAAGTGTTGGATAACAACTTAGTGTAGTGAGACATATGGGAGGAAGTGTTGGATAACAACTTAGTGTAGTGAGAGATATGGGAGGAAGTGTTGGATAACAACTTAGTGTAGTGAGACATATGGGAGGAAGTGTTGGATAACAACTTAGTGTAGTGAGAGATATGGGAGGAAGTGTTGGATAACAACTTAGTGTAGTGAGACATATGGGAGGAAGTGTTGGATAACAACTTAGTGTAGTGAGAGATATGGGAGGAAGTGTTGGATAGCTTACTGGAGTGAGAGATATGGGAGGAAGTGTTGGATAGCTTAATGGAGTGAGAGATATGGGAGGAAGAGTACAATAAACACCATAGGCAAAATTAGATTTAAAGGTGGAACATATGTGACCAGTTTCGATGATTGTTCTACCCTCGCAGAACAACCTGGGTCAGAACTTTCTGTTGATTGCCTGTTCAACCAGACTGTTATCTTTGGCGACCAAATGGTCCACTTAGTCATCACAGCCTGGCTGACCTGGCACTTGACGGAGGCAGTGATCTAATCTAGTCTGGAAGACTTCTATACTTGTTCCAGCAATATTTCTGAAACCTGCTGGTAGCAGGTTGAAGAGTCTTGGACCACTGATGCTGACACAGTGTTCTCTTACTGTATCAGCATCAACCTGCTACCATTAGATATCAGCAATGTTGCAGGAACAAGTGAAGTTTTCAAGAGGAAACTAGATCACTATCTGCAACTTGCTCAGCCAGGATGTGAGAGTCATGTGAGGCCTGCGGGCTGCTAACACAAATACCCTGCTTGACCAGGTTGTCAACAAAAAATCCTAACCTCAGGCCAGGCTCCAGGAAAAGCAGAGCCCTCGAAACCAGTCACAGGTATGGGACAGGAGTTTCTTGAGGAGGTGTACGGATGGTTATCTTCGCAGCTACCTTATCAATGTCTTGGGTTACCCTGGCGTTGTCTTGGGAACTACCCCGGGAGTTGCCCTGGTATGGGACAACTCCACAACCATGGTGTGGAACAACTCCACAACCATGGTGTGGAACAACTCCACAACCATGGTGTGGAACAACTCCACAACCATGGTGTGGAACAACTCCACAACCATGGTGTGGAACAACTTTACAACCATGTGGAACAACACGACCATGGCGTGGAACAACTCCACAACCAAGAAGTGGAACAACTCCACGACCATGATGTGGAACAACTCCACGACCATGGTGTGGAACAACTCCACGACCATGGTGTGGAACAACTCCACAACCATGGCGTGGAACAACTCCACAACCATGGTGCAGAACAACTCCACAACCATGGTGTGGAACAACTCCACAACCATGTGGAACAACACGACCATGGCGTGGAACAACTCCACAACCAAGATGTGGAACAACTCCACGACCATGATGTGGAACAACTCCACGACCATGGCGTGGAACAACTCCACAACCATGGTGCAGAACAACTCCACAACCATGGTGTGGAACAACTCCACAACCATGGTGTGGAACAACTCCACAACCATGGTGTGGAACAACTCCACAACCATGGTGTGGAACAACTCCACAACCATGGTGTGGAACAACTCCACAACCATGGTGTGGAACAACTCCAAACCATGGTGTGGAACAACTCCACAACCATGGTGTGGAACAACTCCACAACCATGGTGTGGAACAACTCCACAACCATGGTGTGGAACAACTCCACAACCATGGTGTGGAACAACTCCACAACCATGGTGCAGAACAACTCCACAACCATGGTGTGGAACAACTCCACAACCATGTAGAACAACACGACCATGGCGTGGAACAACTCCACAACCAAGATGTGGAACAACTCCACGACCATGATGTGGAACAACTCCACGACCATGATGTGGAACAACTCCACGACCATGATGTGGAACAACTCCACGACCATGGCGTGGACCAACTCCACAACCATGGTGCAGAACAACTCCACAACCATGGTGTGGAACAACTCCACAACCATGGTGTGGAACAACTCCACAACCATGGTGCAGAACAACTCCACAACCATGGTGCAGAACAACTCCACAACCATGGTGCAGAACAACTCCACAACCATGGTGTGGAACAACTCCACAACCATGGTGTGGAACAACTCCACAACCATGGTGCAGAACAACTCCACAACCATGGTGTGGAACAACTCCACAACCATGGTGTGGAACAACTCCACAACCATGGTGTGGAACAACTCCACAACCATGGTGCATAACAACTCCACAACCATGGTGTGGAACAACTCCACAACCATGGTGTGGAACTCCACAACCATGGTGTGGAACAACTCCACAACCATGTGGAACAACACGACCATGGCGTGGAACTCCACAACCAAGATGTGGAACTCCACGACCATGATGTGGAACAACTCCACGACCATGATGTGGAACAACTCTACGACCATGGCGTGGAACAACTCCACAACCATGGTGCAGAACAACTCCACAACCATGGTGTGGAACAACTCCACAACCATGGTGCAGAACTCCACAACCATGGTGTGGAACAACTCCACAACCATGGTGTGGAACAACTCCACAACCATGGTGCAGAACAACTCCACAACCATGGTGTGGAACAACTCCACAACCATGGTGTGGAACAACTCCACAACGATGGTGCAGAACAACTCCACAACCATGGTGCAGAACAACTCCACAACCATGGTGTGGAACAACTCCACAACCATGGTATGGAACAACTCCACAACCATGGCGTGGAACAACTCCACAACCATGGTGTGGAACAACTCCACAACCATGATGTGGAACAACTCCACGACCATGATGTAGACCAACTCCACGACTATGGTGTGGAACAACTCCACGACCATGGTGTGGAACAATTCCACGACCATGGTGCGGAACAACTCTACAACCATGGTGTGGAACAACTCCACAACCATGGTGCGGAACAACTCCACGACCATGGTGTGGAACAACTCCACGACCATAGTGCGGAACAACTCCACGACCATGGTGTGGAACAACTCCACGACCATGGTGCGGAACAACTCCACGACCATGGTGTGGAACAACTCCACGACAATGGTGTGGAATAACTCCACGACCATGGTGTGGAACAACTCCACGACAATGGTGTGGAACAACTCCACGACCATGGTGTGGAACAACTCCACGACCATGGTGCGGAACAACTCCACGACCATGGTGTGGAACAACTCCACGACCATGGTGTGGAACAACTCCACAACCCTGGTGTGGAACAACTCCACAACCCTGGTGTGGAACAACTCCACAACCCTGGTGTGGAACAACTCCACAACCCTGGTGTGGAACAACTCCACAACCCTGGTGTGGAACAACTCCACAACCATGGCGTGGAACAACTCCACAACCCTGGTGTGGAACAACTCCACGACCATGGTGTGGAACAACTCCACGACCATGGTGTGGAACAACTCCACAACCCTGGTGTGGAACAACTCCACAACCCTGGTGTGGAACAACTCCACAACCCTGGTGTGGAACAACTCCACAACCATGGCGTGGAACAACTCCACAACCCTGGTGTGGAACAACTCCACAACCCTGGTGTGGAACAACTCCACAACCCTGGTGTGGAACAACTCCACAACCCTGGTGTGGAACAAGCCTTAACCTTCCCTGGCACCTTCATCTCCACTCCTTCAAGAGATTTTTACAGACTTCAAGACAATACCTGTAACATGCTTCGAGAGTGCTAAAATGACAGCCCGGCGTTCATCCAGGCTGTTGCTGCCAGCAACCCGCACAACCCGGCTAATAGTCATATTTACCATACTGAATGGGAAACTGACGTTCGTCATGACTTACTCAAAATAAGTCAGTCGTGACTCAACACTGGTCCAGGAGGACCCAAACTTCTACAGATTTTCTGAGAGGAGTGACTTATTTATGAACTGTTCTAGCAAGGGTGTTAGAAGGTGGCTTATTTATGAACTGTTCTAGCAAGGGTGTTAAAACGTGGCTTATTTATGAACAGATCTAGCAAAGGTATTGTCACTTTTATTTTTCAAAAGAATCAGTTCAAAAATCCTACAAAAGAACAAGGTAAACTTGGATGCTTTGGTGTGTGTGTGTGTGTGTGTGTGTGTGTGTGTGTGTGTGTGTGTGTGTGTGTGTGTGTGTGTGTGTGTGTGTGTGTTTGTTTTTGACCCCTGGATGAGGGTTACAAACACGCACGTTTACATGGGGGGAAAAAAGTATATTAAACATTTGCATAAATTTGCATAATAACGACTCTGTTAGTGAAGTCAATTAGTTAAATTTACATAAATTGGACCACGAGAGAAGACACGGAATAAAGTATTCGTTTGTCAGCGCCCGAGCGCACGCGTACACAGGAGCTGCTGGCGGAGAGGCAGGGCCAGGAGCAGAGATTCGACCCCTGCAACCTCAAACAGGTGAGCAAGTACACAAACACACACACAACAAAGGGCCTAGTGTCTATCAAAAAGAGCCTATGACAGATGGCAACTAACACAGACACACACACACACACACACACACACACACACACACACACAGGGGAGAGGCGTGTGCCCAGTGTGCCCAGTCTCCTGAACCATTATGTCATTAAGAGTGTTGGTAGTCTGGCACTTGGTGGCACCCTGCTGGCCAGGCTCACTCAGTGCCAATCCAGCCAGACACACATACACACTACCCTCGCACGCACTCACACTTGCACACACTTCAAGAGCGTGTCTTGATGATGGTGAAGGGATCTTCGTCCAAGAAATTAGAGCTACCCCCCTCACCCTACCTTGTATCAAACCTGGTTACTCTATATTATCTAGATATGTGACCGCTACGGGGTTAGTGCTTCCCTATAAACTAATTAATAATAATAATAATAATAATAATAATAATAATAATCATCATCCTAGTGTACTCACACTGTATAGTGATATACTCTTTGACATGCGAAGACGATAGTAGTAGTAGTACTATTAGTACCAGTAATAGCAGTAGTAGTACCAGTAGTAGTAGTACCAGTAGTACTAGTAGTAGTAGTAATAGTAGTAGTAGTCGTAGTACCAGTAGTAGTAGTACCATTAGTAGTAGTACCAGTAGTAGTAGTACCAGTAGTAGTACTAGTAGTAGCAGTAATAGTAGTAGTAGTCGTAGTACCAGTAGTAGTAGTACCAGTAGTAGTACTAGTAGTAGCAGCAGTAGTAGTAGTACCAGTAGTAATACTAGTAGTAGAAGTAGTAATAGTAGTAGTAGTACCAGAAGTAGTAGTAGTACCAGTAGTAATACTAGTAGTAGAAGTAGTAATAGTAGTAGTAGTACCAGAAGTAGTAGTAGTGGTGGTGTAGGAGTGGTAGGTGTAGTGGTGGTGTAACTGAGGTACTGGACTAACTTAATGTACTATCAATTTTCTTTTACTTACACTTACACCTACACTTACACCTACACTTACACCTACACTTACACCTACACTTACACCTACACTTACACCTACACCTACACTTACACCTACACTTACACCTACACCTACACCTACACCCCACACATTTATTTAACTTTTACTTATTCCTTAAACTTGATTTTTTTGTTTTTGCATCAGTGGTGGTGGCGGTGGCGGCGGCGGTGGTGGTGGTGCGGTGGTGGTGGTGGTGGTGGTGACGGTGGTGGCGGTGGCGGCGGCGGTGGTGGTGGTGCGGTGGTGGTGGTGGGGTGGTGGTGGTGGTGGTGGTGACGGTGGTGGCGGTGGCGGCGGTAGTGGTGGCGGCGGCGGTGATGGTGGTGGTAATGGTGGTGTAGTAGTAGTTGTCTAATTCTCTCTCCCTTCCCCCTTCTGTCTCTCTATCATCCCACCCTCCCTCCACATAAACGCCCTCCCTCCCTCCACACACACATTCTCCCTCCCTCCACACACACACGCCCTCCCTCCACACACACGCCCTCCCTCCACACACACACGCCCTCCCTCCACACACACGCCCTCCCTCCCTCCCTTAACACACGCCCTCCCTCCCTCCACACATACGTCCACTTTCCCTCTACACACCTCCTCCCTCCCCCACACACACTTCCTCACTCCATACACACGTCTTCCCTCCCTCCCTCCACACACGCCCTCCCTCCATACACACGTCCTCCCTCCACACGCCCTCTCTCCCTCCCTCCACTGCATGAGACCACTCCACAATTCCTACTCTTGGTTGTGATTAGCTCAATGGGGAACACGCTGAGTGGACGCGAAGATAAGAGCGATTACCCCTTAACCTACCCACGGTAAACTGACCTCTAACTCCCGCCCTCTCCTCCTTTATCCCTTAGGACGCATACCTAAGAACAAGGTAGAGAGAGAGGGGAAGCACGGGGGAATGGGAGGAGGGGGGATGGGAGGAGAGGAGGGACGGGGGAATGGGAGAAGAGGTGGGATAGGTGAATGGCCAAGATTAATTAGGGTTATTTAAACTAGGGCTAGCTTAGGTTAGAGTAGGTTATAAAAACGTATAATTATTAACAAATAAGCAAATTAAAAAAAATATATTCGCAACACGTCTGGCAACGGTGTACCAGAATAGTCGAACAAAACGTTGAAATGCAGACTAGTGTGTACAGCAGTACAATGTTCGTGTACTACCACTGGTGGTGCCAGACTAGTACAGCAGTACAAGGCTCGTGTACTACCACTGGTGGTGCCAGACTAGTGTGTACAGCAGTACAAGGTTCGTGTACTACCACTGGTGGTGCCAGACTAGTGTGTACAGCAGTACAAGGCTCGTATACTACCACTGGTGGTGCCAGACTAGTGTACACAGCAGTACAAGGCTCGTGTATTACCACTGGTGGTGCCAGACTAGTGTACACAGCAGTACAAGGCTCGTGTACTACCACTGGTGGAGCCAGACTAGTGTACATCAGTACAAGGCTCGTGTATTACCACTGGTGTGGTGCCAGACTAGTGTACACAGCAGTACAAGGCTCGTGTACTACCACTGGTGGTGCCAGACTAGTGTGTACAGCAGTACAAGGCTCATGTACTACCACTGGTGGTGCTAGACTAGTGTGTACAGCAGTACAAGGCTCGTGTACTACCACTGGTGGTGCCAGACTAGTGTACACAGCAGTACAAGGCTCGTGTATTACCACTGGTGGTGCTAGACTAGTGTACACAACAGTACAAGGCTCGTGTACTACCACTGGTGGTGCCAGACTAGTGTACACAGCAGTACAAGGTTCGTGTACTACCACTGGTGGTGCCAGACTAGTGTACATCAGTACAAGGCTCGTGTGCTACCACTGGTGGTGCCAGACTAGTGTACACAGCAGTACAAGGTTCGTGTACTACCACTGGTGGTGCCAGACTAGTGTACACATCAGTACAAGGCTCGTGTGCTACCACTGGTGGTGCAAGACTAGTGTACACAGCAGTACAAGGCTCGTGTGCTACCACGGGTGGTGCAAGACTAGTGTACACAGCAGTACAAGGCTCGTGTGCTACCACTGGTGGTGCCAGACTAGTGTACACAGCAGTACAAGGCTCGTGTGCTACCACTGGTGGTGCCAGACTAGTGTACACAGCAGTACAAGGCTCGTGTGCTACCACTGGTGGTGCCAGACTAGTGTACACAGCAGTACAAGGCTCGTGTGCTACCAATGGTGGTGCCAGACTAGTGTACACAGCAGTACAAGGCTCGTGTGCTACCACTGGTGGTGCCAGACTAGTGTACACAGCAGTACAAGGCTCGTGTATTACCACTGGTGGTGCCAGACTAGTGTACACAGCAGTACAAGGCTCGTGTACTACCACTGGTGGAGCCAGACTAGTGTACATCAGTACAAGGCTCGTGTATTACCACTGGTGTGGTGCCAGACTAGTGTACACAGCAGTACAAGGCTCGTGTACTACCACTGGTGGTGCCAGACTAGTGTACAGCAGTACAAGGCTCTGTACTACCACTGGTGGTGCTAGACTAGTGTACAGCAGTACAAGGCTCGTGTACTACCACTGGTGGTGCCAGACTAGTGTACACAGCAGTACAAGGCTCGTGTATTACCACTGGTGGTCTAGACTAGTGTACACAACAGTACAAGGCTCGTGTACTACCACTGGTGGTGCCAGACTAGTGTACACAGCAGTACAAGGTTCGTGTACTACCACTGGTGGTGCCAGACTAGTGTACATCAGTACAAGGCTCGTGTGCTACCACTGGTGGTGCCAGACTAGTGTACACAGCAGTACAAGGCTCGTGTACTACCACTGGTGGTGCCAGACTAGTGTACACATCAGTACAAGGCTCGTGTGCTACCACTGGTGGTGCAAGACTAGTGTACACAGCAGTACAAGGCTCGTGTGCTACCACGGTGGTGCAGACTAGTGTACACAGCAGTACAAGGCTCGTGTGCTACCACTGGTGGTGCCAGACTAGTGTACACAGCAGTACAAGGCTCGTGTGCTACCACTGGTGGTGCCAGACTAGTGTACACAGCAGTACAAGGCTCGTGTGCTACCACTGGTGGTGCCAGACTAGTGTACACAGCAGTACAAGGCTCGTGTGCTACCAATGGTGGTGCCAGACTAGTGTACACAGCAGTACAAGGCTCGTGTGCTACCACTGGTGGTGCCAGACTAGTGTACAGCAGTACAAGGCTCGTGTACTACCACTGGTGGTGCCAGACTAGTGTACACAGCAGTACAAGGTTCGTGTACTACCACTGGTGGTGCCAGACTAGTGTACACAGCAGTACAAGGCTCGTGTGCTACCACTGGTGGTGCCAGACTAGTGTACACAGCAGTACAAGGCTCGTGTACTACCACTGGTGGTGCCAGACTAGTGTACACAGCAGTACAAGGCTCGTGTGCTACCACTGGTGGTGCCAGAGTAGTGTACACAGCAGTACAAGGCTCGTGTACTACCACTGGTGGTGCCAGACTAGTGTACACAGCAGTACAATGCTCGTGTACTACCACTGGTGGTGCCAGACTTGTGTGTACAGCAGTACAAGGTTCGTGTACTACCACTGGTGGTGCCAGACTAGTGTACACAGCAGTACAAGGCTCGTGTACTACCACTGGTGGTGCCAGACTAGTACAGCAGTACAAGGTTCGTGTACTACCACTGGTGGTGCCAGACTAGTGTACACAGCAGTACAAGGCTCGTGTACTACCACTGGTGGTGCCAGACTAGTACAGCAGTACAAGGCTCGTGTACTACCACTGGTGGTGCCAGACTAGTGTACACAGCAGTACAAGGCTCGTGTACTACCACTGGTGGTGCCAGACTAGTACAGCAGTACAAGGTTCGTGTACTACCACTGGTGGTGCCAGACTAGTGTACAGCAGTACAAGGCTCGTGTACTACCACTGGTGGTGCCAGACTAGTGTACACAGCAGTACAAGGCTCGTGTACTACCACTGGTGGTGCCAGACTAGTGTGTACAGCAGTAAAAGGCTCGTGTCCTGAATTTTGTTTATTGAAGAAAATGGTCAGCGGGACTAATAACACTGGACATGACACTCCAGCGGCTAAAAAATTAAAGGGGAGGGGAAAGTGAGGGGGAGATGAGGAGCAGGAATAGAGGCGAGGGAGGGGAGGGGAGGGAGGTATTGTAGGGGAAGGGGAAAGGGAAAGGAGCTGATCTTGTTAATGGTTGAGGGAGTCATGAAAGAGGAAACAGCTTTAGCGTCAGTGACATTATGCACACTGCTGTTAATTAGCGACACACGACCACACATACACACGAGCACTTGTACACACATGGATGAACGTACACATCCGGCCAGATGTACATACACGACCAGATGCACACACACGACTGACGTATACTAGATGGGGGAGGTTGTGAAGGTAAACAGTGTACACAGCTTCAAGAGAAGATATGATCGGGCCCTGGAGGCCAGGAATCAGTAAAAACTGGTCGACGAATTAAAAGGCGGGGACATGAGCTACGAATCAACCCATACAAACACAACAGGAAGGACAAATGGATAAGTACACACACCAACGTACATAAGCCTCAAGATGTATATACACCAGACAAGAGTGCTGAAACAACAGTGTTCTCGAACCCTACGAACACAACTCGGTGAGTACAACATAAGCACACACGTCCCAACACGTGTAGCTTCAGGTCTTCACTCTCTCCAATTAGGGACTACCAGAAAAAAATTGAAAATGGCAAAGGTGTTTCGCATACATGAAAAAGAAAGAGACAAGAGACTTAGATTTACTGGCTAGTATCTCTAACATACTTACTGTCAGAAGTTCTGGAGAAGGAAGGAAGGAAGGAAGGAAGGAGAGGGATACTGGAGCACTTGGAAAGAAGATTCTTTATGAATCTATGGATGAAAAATACTGTCTTATGCATCTGCTGAAGCTCTACGACATTAATGTAGATAAATGGTTCAGAGAAGAGATACTTGTGCAACACTTGTGTATCTTTTGTGGAAACGTTTCGCCAACCAGTGATTCCTCAGTCCAATACAGAGAAGACTGGTTGAAGATCAGGAGTAGTTTGAGGTAATCAGTCCCTCAGCCTGGAGTAGATGTGATCCGTCCATTAATCTTGATAAGAGTACAGCATATGTGCGGAAGAGCTATGTGGATGTAAGGAAGTATTTCTTTAGTCTCAGGATGGTTGAAAAGTGGAATGACTTGGATGTAGTAGTGGAGGCAAATTCATTACACAGCTTTAAAAGTAGGTATGAAATACCTACTTGTCTGGTGCTTGTCTGGTCAACCAGGCGGCGGCGGCGGCGGCGGCTGCTGCTGGCGGCCCGCTGCCAAATATTTCTACATGGTGAATGCATTAAACGTAATGCCAATCAAAGTAGTCTAGGAGGCAGGGTCAGGAGCCAGACCTCGACCCCCCACAAACATACAGCTGGGCACTACTTGATGTTTCAAGACATAAATAGTCACAGGGATGTCAGGAAGTATTTCTTCAGTCTCAAGGTGGTCGAAGGCTAGGAGTCAATCTGGCAAGCGGCAAGTTGAAAGGATGGGGGGTCCACGAGCTGAGACTCGACCCCTTCAACCACATACAGGTAAGTACCCAGGTAAGTACCCAGGTAAGTACCCAGGTACACACACACAAACTAAAAGAGCTCGCCATCAAGAATGAAAAATTATGAAGTTATGCAGTCGTAATAATGAGTAAAACCTGAGTGAACTACAGTGATGACCGCCAGACACGCCACTCAACACTGTCTGCCAGAGAACACGGAACAAAAACACGGTCCTGATAAGAGAACACGAGCCGCGACCACTGTCCTCTGCTCACTAGGTCTTTACGATCATTTGTGTTTCTTAACTCTCCTAACTAGGTAATAACAAATATGTGTGTTACTTAACACTCTTTATTACGTCTCTACAATCTTGTGCTCCTTGACTCTCCTCACTAGGATTCTACAATCAGGTGTGTTCCTTAACGGTTTCCACAATCAGGTGTGTTCCTTAACGGTCTCCACAATCAGGTGTGTTCCTTAACGGTCTCCACAATCAGGTGTGTTCCTTAACGGTCTCCACAATCAGGTGTGTTCCTTAACGGTCTCCACAATCAGGTGTGTTCCTTAACGGTCTCCACAATCAGGTGTATTCCTTAACTTCCTCAATAGTTCTCTGTAAATCTCAATTACGTAAATTAGGGGTCATGACTGCCGTCGTCTTCGGGATGAACAAAAATGCCAGCGAATTAAATGGCTTTGTAAACAATATTTAAGGTCACATACATACCAGACACAAATGAAGAGAGCTGACGGGGTTTAGGAAAAGTTTCTCCTGAACCAACAGATACACAACCCACCAGAAATGAAAATACACCGGATCTGATCTTCACAAACAATGGGGAACTAATCAGAGATTTAACAATAACAAAAATATTCCATTCTAATCATATAGATATAGAAACAACTATAAATTTAGGGTGGAAAGCTAATAATAGTGTACGAGAAGAAATGTTCAGTAACTTAAACAGTCGGAGAAGTGACTGAGATAAAATCACTCACCAGTGATTGGAAAAGCTGAACACAGAAGCATAAAAAATATGTATCAGTGAGAAAAACCTAAAAGGTCAAATGTACAAAAAATGTACAAAAGAATAAGGGTAATTGAAGTGGTTAAAAACGTGAAAATGTCAAGGCGAAGGAAAGTTAATCTTAACAGAGAGATTATCAGAACAGAAGAACTTGAGCTCTCGTACCAGACAGAAGAATCAGAAAAGTGAACAAAAAGCCATCAAGGATATTACAAGAAACCCCAAATATTTCTACACATATGAAAAATCTAACTTAAGAACTACCTGTAGAACTCAACCACTGGTCACAGTAACTTCATTTACTGATGATGAAAAAGAAATGAGTCTAATTCTAAAAGACTAATGTGAATTAATGTTCATCAATCCATTAAATGAAAGCAGGATGAAGAAATGAGAAAGAAAAGTGCCTCTGAAAGCCACACAGATCATATATAACTGACAACCACTAACCATGCAGAATAAAAAAAATAGAAAAAATGTCCACTCATGCAACACTTGGACCACATTCGTGGAATTCCTTATATATATATGTATATGTATATATATATGTATATGTATATATATATATGTCGTGCCGATTAGGTAAAACTGGCGATTTTGGCTTAAATAGCAACGCTCTTCTTGCCATATAAGACAAGTGAAAATTTGTGTATGCAATAATTTCGCCAAAATCATTCTGAACATAACGAAAAAAATATATTTCATTGTGTTTGTTTATTATTAAATTAATGTTAACGTATCTAAAATATACTATTTAGTTGGGTTAGGCTAAATTAAATTGCGCTTGTTGTAATAAGGTTAGGTAGGTTTTCAAAGTTTTTCTTGGTACAAAATTAAATTTTTTTACATTAACATAAATGAAAAAAATATATCTTTAAACGTATAAGAGAAAATTATAGAAAGAACTTAATTTTAGATGAGTTCTTGCTAATTGACCAGTTTTACCTAATCGGCACGACATATATATATATATATATATATATATATATATATATATATATATATATATATATATATATATGTGTGTGTGTGTGTGTGTGTGTGTGTGTGTACTCATCTAGTTGTGGTTGCAGGGGTCGATTCATAGCTCCTGGCCCCGCCTCTTCACTGGCCTCTACTGGGTCACTCTCCCTGCGCCATGAGCTTTATCATACCTCTTCTTAAAGCTATGAATGGATCCTGCCTCCACTACATCGCTTCCCAAACTATTCCACTTCCTGACAACTCTGTGACTGAAGAAATACTTCCTAACATCCCTGTGATTCATCTGAGTCTTCAACTTCCAACTGTGTCCCCTTGTTGCTGTGTCCCATCTCTGGAACATTCTGTCTCTGTCCACCTTGTCAATTCCTCTCAGTATCTTATATGTCGTTATCATGTCCCCCCTATCTCTCCTGTCCTCCAGTGTCGTCAGGTCGATTTCCCTTAACCTCTCCTCGTAGGACATACCCCTTAGCTCCGGGACTAGTCTTGTTGCAAACCTTTGCACTTTCTCTAGCTTCTTTACGTGCTTGGCTAGATGTGGGTTCCAAACTGGTGCTGCATACTCCAGTATGGGCCTAACGTACACAGTGTACAGGGTCCTAAACGATTCTTTATTAAGATGTCGGAATGCTGTTCTTAGGTTTGCTAGGCGCCCGTATGCTGCAGCAGTTATTTGGTTGATGTGCGCCTCAGGAGATGTGCCTGGTGTTATACTCACCCCAAGATCTTTTTCCTTGATTGAGGTTTGTAGTCTCTGGCCCCCTAGACTGTTCTCCGTCTGCGGTTTTCTTTGCCCTTCCCCAATCTTCATGACTTTGCACTTGGTGGGGTTGAACTCCAGGAGCCAATTGCTGGACCAGGCTTGCAGCCTGTCCAGATCCCTTTGTAGTTCTGCCTGGTCCTCGTCCGATTGAATTCTTCTCATCAACTTCACATCATCTGCAAACAGACACACTTCGGAGTGTGAGTGTGTGTGTGTGTGTGTGTGTGTACTCACCTATTTGTACTCACCTATTTGTGGTTGCAGGGGTCGATTCATAGCTCCTGGCCCCGCCTCTTCACTGATTGCTACTAGGTCCTCTCTCTCCCTGCTCCATGAGCTTTATCAAACCTAGTCTTAAAACTATGTATGGTTCCTGCCTCCACTACGTCGCTCTCTAGGCTATTCCACTTCCTGACAACTCTATGACTGAAGAAATACTTCCTAACATCCCTTTGACTCGTCTGAGTCTTCAACTTCCAATTGTGACCCCTTGTTTCTGTGTCCCCTCTCTGGAACATCTTGTCTCTGTCCACCTTATCTATTCCTCGCAGAATTTTATATGTCGTTATCATGTCTCCCTAACCCTCCTGTCCTCTAGTGTCCTCTAGTGTGTGTGTATGTGTGTGTGTGTGTGTGTGTGTGTGTGTGTGTGTGTGTGTAGTTAGTCTTACAAAATTCTTTTCTGATTTCAAAAATTTATTACAATATAAAAATGCAGTTTTTTGCATATGTTGGCCAATACGTGTGAATGAAGTGGAGTATTGGCAAGACATGTGAGGGGCGCCAGACGTGCACATGTTGACGCAGCTGAGACGAGACACCTGAGGTATATTTCTCTCAACTTGTATATACTGAGAGTTTACTTTAATTTCTATTTTAGGGATTAATGTATTCTTGTCTAGTTATGAAAATGTTGCCTGCAACCTTAATTACCCTTTGATATATCTTTGATGAGTTTCGAGAGTCCCTCTATTCCCAGAGCCCGGCCTTGGGCCAGGCTCGTCCAGTGCTTTCTGGTCAATCAGGCTGTTGCTGGGGGTGGCCCGCTGTGGGCGGAACGCTGGCCCACATATCCATCATTGCCTGGCTGATCTGGCACCTGGTGAAAATAGTTGTCTAATTTCTTCTTGAAGACTTCTACACTTGTCCCAGCCGTGTTACTGATATCTTCTGGTAAGATGATGAATTGTCTACGGCCACGGATGTTGATACAATGTTTCTTTATTGTGCCCACGGCACCGTGTTTTTCACTGAGTATATTTTATACATCATCCCATATCTCTCGCTCCAGTATGATGATATGGCAGTGTGCAGGTTTGGGGCAAGGCCTCAAGTACTTTCCATTTATATTTTATCATGCGAACACAAGCGTTTTGTAAAGTTCTCACTATCCATCCTATTATTTTCCTGGCTGTTGTAACATCTGCCTTATTGTGTTCTTTGAAAGTTTATCCGACATAATTACTCTCAGGTCTTTCACGTGTTCCGTTCGTTCTATTTAACGATCCTCTTGAGTTTTGTATACAGTGTCCCTTTTGAGTTCTTCGTTCTTTCCATAGCTAAGCAGCTGGAACTTATCACCACTGAAAGTCATGTTGTTCTCCACTGCCCACTGGAAAACACTGCTTATATATCTTCCTGCAATTTTTCAGTGTCTTCTATCGAGGGGACTTTCAAGCTTATTTTAGTGTCATCTGCAAATAATGATACAAAACTCTGGTGGGTTCTATTATCTATATCAGCTGTCAGGATGAGAAACAACATAGGTGCCAGGATAGATAACGGTGACGTTATAAAATCAATCAGTTCAGTTATCATTTTCAGATAACTGCGTTTTCATGAGTGTTGGCATTTTGCAGGAGGAACAGGAAGATCAGGATCATGAGCAGCCGGGCCTGCGTGCGTTGCAGGGGTACATGGTAGCAGTCGTACGTGCGTTGCAGGGGTACATGGTAGCAGTCGTACGTGCGTTGCAGGGGTACATGGTAGCAGTCGTACGTGCGTTGCAGGGGTACATGGTAGCAGTCGTACGTGCGTTGCAGGGGTACATGGTAGCAGTCGTACGTGCGTTGCAGGGGTACATGGTAGCAGCCGGCCCTACGTGCGTTGCAGGGTACATGGTAGCAGTCGTACGTGCGTTGCAGGGGTACATGGTAGCAGTCGTACGTGCGTTGCAGGGGTACATGGTAGCAGTCGTACGTGCGTTGCAGGGTACATGGTAGCAGTCGTACGAGTTGCAGGGTACATGGTAGCAGCCGGCCCTACGTGCGTTGCAGGGGTACATGGTAGCAGTCGTACGTGCGTTGCAGGGTACATGGTAGCAGCCGGCCCTACGTGAGTTGCAGGGGTACATGGTAGCAGCCGGCCCTACGTGAGTTGCAGGGGTACATGGTAGCAGCCGGCCCTACGTGCGTTGCAGGGGTACATGGTAGCAGCCGGGCCTGCGTGCGTTGCAGGGGTACATGGTAGCAGCCGGCCCTACGTGCGTTGCAGGGGTACATGGTAGCAGCCGGCCCTACGTGAGTTGCAGGGGTACATGGTAGCAGCCGGCCCTACGTGCGTTGCAGGGGTACATGGTAGCAGCCGGCCCTACGTGAGTTGCAGGGTACATGGTAGCAGCCGGCCCTACGTGCGTTGCAGGGTACATGGTAGCACCGGCCCTACGTGAGTTGCAGGGTACATGGTAGCAGCCGGGCCTACGTGCGTTGCAGGGTACATGGTAGCAGCCGGCCCTACGTGCGTTGCAGGGACATGGTAGCAGCCGGCCCTACGTGAGTTGCAGGGTACATGGTAGCAGCCGGGCCTACGTGCGTTGCAGGGGTACATGGTAGCAGCCGCCTACGTGCGTTGCAGGGGTACATGGTAGCAGCCGGCCACGTGCGTTGCAGGGTACATGGTAGCAGCCGGCCCTACGTGCGTTGCAGGGGACATGGTAGCAGCCGCACGTGCGTTGCAGGGTACATGGTAGCAGCCGGCCCTACGTGCGTTGCAGGGTACATGGTAGCAGCCGGCCTACTGCGTTGCAGGGTACATGGTAGCAGCCGGCCTACGTGCGTTGCAGGGGTACATGGTAGCAGCCGGCCCTACGTGCGTTGCAGGGGTACATGGTAGCAGCCGGCCCTACGTGCGTGGAGGTGGTCCAGTAATGGGATTAGTATGGGTCGGTGCATTGCTCCACGCACACTCAATGCAACAATAACTGATATTAGAACCTTAATGAAGATTGAGAGCGGCGTCAACCTGCTACAATAAAGTGAACTAGTGAAGGCTAGCTTAGCAAGCGGGAGATACACACCAACATGGACGTGGGGGATACACACCAACATGGACGTGGGGGATACACACCAACATGGACGTGGGGGATACACACCAACATGGACGTGGGGGATACACACCAACATGGACGTGGGGGATACACACCAACATGGACGTGGGGGATATATACCAACATGGACGTGGGGGATACACACCAACATGGACGTGGGGGATACACACCAACATGGACGTGGGGGATACACACCAACATGGACGTGGGGGATACACACCAACATGGACGTGGGGGATACACACCAACATGGACGTGGGGGATACACACCAACATGGACGTGGGGGGATACACACCAACATGGACGTGGGGATACACACCAACATGGACGTGGGGGGATACACACCAACATGGACGTGGGGGATACACACCAACATGGTCGTGGAGGATACACACCAACATGGACGTGGGGGATACACACCAACATGGACGTGGGGGATACACATCAACATGGACGTTGTTGTCTATATACCAACATGGACGTGGGGGATATATACCAACATGGACGTGGGGGATATATACCAACATGGACGTGGGGGATACACAATATGGACGTGGGGGATACACACCAACATGGACGTGGGGGATACACCCCAACATGAACGTGGGGGATACACAACATGGACGTGGGGGATACACAACATGGACGTGGGGGATACACACCAACATGGACGTGGGGATACACACCAACATGGACGTGGGGATACACACCAACATGGACGTGGGGATACACGCCAGTTTCCTCTTGAAGGTCTTCTACACTTGTTCCAGCAGCGTTTCTGAAATCTTGTGGTAAGATGTTGAATAATCTGGGGCCACGGATGTTGATACATTGTTGCTTTATTGTGCCCACTGCACCCCTTCTTCTCACTGGGTTTATTCTGCACTTTGTCCCATATCTCTCGATTCCGTATGTTGTTATGGCAGTGTGTAGATTTGGGACCAGGCATTTAAGTATTTTCCAGGTATATACAGGGTGTTTCAAAGAGATGGACCCGATTTGAAATCATACTTCTTTGAAACTGGGTCCATTTTTTTTCTAAACACCCTGTATTACCGTGCATCTCTCTGCCCCGTTCCAATGAGTAAATATTTAAGACTAAACTTTAAAGCGTTCCCAGTAATTTAAATGCTTTACTGGTTCTGTGCGAGCCATAAACCATCTCTGTATTTCAAAATATTTCAAAATAAGAGTGAGCACATCAGCAATGTGTTGCGTGAACAACTACCGTCGTGGAAAGATTACGAGAGGAGGAATCACGTGAGCACCTTCGTGCGTTACGCAGACATCTTGGAAGGACGAAGTGTCTCACAAGATGTATATATGTACGTGTCGTTGATGGCTCGCTCTCAAGAGAAGCGCCCAAGTGTTTCTGTTGTTAGTTTTCACAGTAACACATTCTATTGTGACTTCTTCCCATGGTAAGTTGCGTCGAGGGTACACCCACTATTATAAATGAGTTACAATATGGGAACAAAAGGTAGGTATGTTTCCCCGCCACACTGTACCACTGGGATATGACAGGAGGGAGCGAGGGGCAGGTTGTGGTGCCTCGAGGGAGCTGGAGCGCCACTCTCTCTACTACCACAACTACTAGTACTACTGATGTTATTGTTGCTATTACTGATACTAGAACCGATACTACAATTTGCAGTGGCGGTCAGTTTCTTTATCCAGAGGGACGGTCTCATAACACCCACACACACAACCAATCACCCACACAATCAACCAACCAACCACCCATACAAACACCCACACAACCAACCACCCACACAAACACCCACACAACCAATCACCCACACAAACACCCACACACACAACCAATCACCCACACAAACACCCACACACACACACAACCAATCACCCACACAAACACCCACAACTAATCACCCATACAAACACCCACACACACACAACCAACCACCCACACAAACACCCACACACACAACCAATCACCCACACAATCAACCAACCAACCACCCATACAAACACCCACACACACACACAACCAATCACCCACACAATCAACCAACCAACCACCCATACAAACACCCACATACACACAACCAATCACCCACACAAACACCCACACACACAACCAATCACCCACACATACACCCACACACACACACAACCAATCACCCACACAAACACCCACACACACACAACCAACCACCCACACATACACAACCAACCACCCACACATACACAACCAATCACCCACACATACACAACCAATCACCCACACAAACACCCACACAGGACAACTCGGTCCACAGTGGTTCAACAACTTATTTTTTTTTTCACAAAGGAGATTCTACGAAGATTACTGTCTTTATTTTAGGTTAGGCTAGGTTATTTAGGTAGGATTACTAAAGCCTACAATCACTTACATTAAACTATAAATGAACAAATTAAAAATGACTTCAAATTATTATTATAATCAAAATAAGCGCTAAACCACAAGGGTTATACAGCAAATTGCTTCAAAACTTCTGGCATCACGATGGATTAGCATAGCCAGGAAACGTTCATATCTACAAGAGTATCAAATGTAATACGGGAATGTGTTGGATTGAGAGTATGGAATTTAATAAATGTAAAGGGACCAAGACTTTTCAACACTTCATATTTAAGAACTAAATGACTACTTCCAATAGTACTACCCTCCTTCCTTACCTGCCTGTGACATACATGTCAGACATTACTGTAACTACCTGTGACTATCTGTAGTCAATTCAGAGGATCATCGTCCCCGCGGCCCGGTGCTAAACCTGGCCTCCTGGTTAATACACAGACTGTTGATGCTAGCAATATGCACTCCAACGTAAGCACAACAACCCGGCTGATCAGGAACCGACATAAGTATCTAGCCAAAGTGATTTCCTGAAGGCAGGCTGGGTTCTATTGGTAATTTCTCTTATTTATGGATGGAAGGTATTGAAAAGTCTTGGTCCCCTTACACTTACTGAGTTATCTTTTAGTGTATTCACAGTGCCCCTGCTTTTCACTCTAGGTATTTTGTTCCGTCTGCTGAGCCTCTTGCTTTTATTGGGAATGATTTCAGTGTGTAAATTTGGGATCAGTCCCATCAGAATTTTCCAGACGAAGATAACTATGTTTTTAACTTTGTAGGGAATACAGTACAAAAGTCTTCAGGCATTGCCAATAATTTATATGTTTCATGAGTATATAATGGCAGTAAAAATGCTCTGTATATTCTTTAAATCTGCTACTTCGTCTGTCTTAAAATGAGCTGTTAAGAGTAAAGCACTGCTTCAGTCTAGAGAGAACAAGTGCCTTAACAAGTAGCATCATTGGCATGGAATATTTTGTTTTGAAGGTTCTAGTTATTCATTTCCTTTGCGTATTTCCTTGTACACCTAGCTCTTTCTCTGCTCCTCTACTTCCTTCCACTCCCTCTTTACTCTTTCCCCATCATCTCCTTTTATACATTCTTTCCCTGTCCTCTCCTTTTTCATCTTATCCTTATTTCTCTGTCCCTATACAGCCTTCCTATTCCTCTTCTCCTGTAGCGCCTTTCCCTTTCTCTTCCCTTGAAACCCTTTTCCCTTTATCTCCCTATACGTCCACTCCCCAGCCAGTCATTGGTACCTATTAAATCAAATTATGAATCGAATTGGATTTCAATGCATCAAATAACTGTCGTTGGTAATTGAGTTATCCGATATTTTGCGACAGCGACTACAAAAAGGTTTAGCAAGGGGAATTAATCGTGTAAGTGGACAAAAATCGAGTTTTGACCCACGGGAAGGGGGGAACCAAAAGCAAATACCAATTACCCCTCTCGCAAAAATTCCACAGGACTAGTTTTCATTATGGAAAAGCGTGGGCGGGCAGGCGGGGGATGCGGGCGTGCAAATGTAGGATGGGGGGAGGGCGTGGACGGCTGGGCATGAGGGCGTGGGTAATATGTGGGAAGGCGGACGTGGACGGACCAAGGGACTCCTCTCCTACGGTCTACAACCCTTCAAGGAGGTAGTTGACTTGATGCCAGCGAAGGGTTCCTGATGTAAGGAACTGCTCCAGCGGGTCAGGGAAATACATGACAGGAGGCAGAGAGTCACAGTATGGAATGAGACATTAAACTGAGAGAGTAATGAGTCGGGTACCGCAAAAATAGGTGTTAAGATCACTGCTGTTGTGAATATAATAATGGTAATGTAAAAGTTGATAAGTCATATTGTCGTGTCAGTATTATATATACACTTGCGTAGTGTATCAGCGTTCATCTTAAGTTATACAGCTGGTCCCTTTGCGTGTGACGTCACGATACCCGCTGACGTCAGAGGCTCAGCGCATGTGCGTAGCCACGCATAGGCGCCTTCTCTCACAAGTCATAGACATACAGGCCGAACGGACGTGGCTGGGCTCTCTCCTTCACATACTGTAAATATATCGTAACCATCCTTACAAGGAGTGTCTTTGACAACCTATATATCTCTCCCAAGACCCACACAATAATATGTGCAACAGTTAGGCATCCTTATTCCGAAATATTTCGTCTACACAGCAGGCTTCTACAGTCGAATACAGAGGCAGCAGAAAAGTAATGATGAAATCAGTCCATCACCTTCGAAGACGTAGTTTTGAGGTGGTCAGTCCCTCGGTCTGGAGAAAACAATGTGAAGCATGAGAATGGAGATTTATATACGTACTGCCAAAGGTAAGGTGAAGAAAATCTTGAAAAACGACAGAGGAGGCAGGGCCCACTAGCAAAATGTAAAAATTGAGAGGCAGTGTAGTAAGCCTACTGGCTAGGTCCCTTTCGAATATTTTAGTGAAAAATCAGGATATAGGCTGTTAGCTTCGAATTATAGACCAATTAGCCTAACCTCCACTGTAGCCGCCAAGGCTACTGGCACTTCCAAGCAAAGTTGATCAAGGAATCTCAGCATGGGTTTTACATAGGTGCGTTCTTGCCTAAGGATTTTAATAACTTTTTTCAATATGGCATTTAAGCTTGTAAATAATGATAATGAATATGATACTGTGTATATGAACTTCAATAATGCCTTTGATAGAGTCCCACACTGGAGACTGTTAAAGAAATTAGAGCATACGGGAAAGGAGGGAATTTTTTTCTGAATCGAGGCGTGATTGACACATAGGTAACAAACAGTTTGCATAAATTTGAAAAAATCAGAATGGGGACAAGTCACAAGCGGCGTTCCACAAGGGGTTAGTGCTGGGCCCTTTCTTGTTCACAATATACATAAACGACGTACATGAGGGAATAAACAGTGACGTACACAAGTTTGCCATGACACTAAAATAAGCCTTCAGATTAATTCTGAGGACACTAGAGCGCTACATGAAGATCTGGATACACTGATACAGTGGTCGGAGAAGTGGCAGATGCAGATAAATATAGATCATGGAGCTCAACTCTTCTCCAGGCTGAGGGACTCACCACCTCAAACTTTTTCTCCAACATTGATAGACTGAATACATCATGTTTATTTAATATTCACTATGGAAAGGCGTAGAATTATGGGAGATATGATTGAGGTGTATCAATGGAAGACGGAAATGGATAAAGAAGATAAAAATAACATGCTTAAAAATATATAACCAAAATAGGACTCGAAGCAATAGGTTTAAGCCGGAAAAAAAAGTAGATTTAGAAAACATACAGCATTGGTTGTATGATAACATTGTTGTGGATGAGCGGAACAAACTCCTGTGTAGCTTTAAAAATGGGTTAGACAAGTACACGAGCAGTTGTGGGTGAGTGTGAGTTGGACCTTCCTAGCATGGACCAGTAGGCCTGCAGAAGTGTTCCTCCTTCCTTATGTTCTTATATCAACGATCTATCTGAAGAGATGGAATCTTACATGTCTCTATTTGCTGACGATCTTTACTTTTAACTTAAAAGAACTTCGAGTTTTTCTACCCCCGGAGCCCGGCCTTGTGCTAGGCTCGTCTGGTCAACCAGGTTGTTGCTACTAGAGGCTCCCTGGCCCACAGCCTGGTTGATCTGGCACTTGAAGTTATTTGTCCAGTTTCCTCTTGAAGACTTCTGCACGTGTCTCAGCACTGTTTCTGATATCTTCTGGTAAGACTCTGAATAGTCTGGGGCCAAGGGTGTTGATACACTGTTCTCTTACTGTGTTCACGACGCCCCTGCTTTTTCTGGTTTATTTTGCACTTCCTCACATCTCTCTCACTCAAGCAGGTTTGGGACCAGGACCTCAAGTACTTTCCACGTATTTAATATCATGTATCTCTCTCTCTCTCTCTCTCTCTCTCCGCCCCAGCGTCTACATATTTAGGATTTTAAAGTGTTGCCAGTAATTTAAATGCTGTATTGGCTATGTGGGCCGTAAATGATCACCGCATTAGTTCCAGCTCTGATATCTCTTCTGCCCTGAACTGGGCTGTCAACACTTGAGTGGGACCCATAACTAATAAATTAAGAACAGGAGGAGAGTGATAAACTCCAGAGACTACACATGTGATCAAATAAGTGACTTCTCTAGTTCAACTCAAATAAGTGCAAAGTCATGTGAACTGGAGGTGAAAACAGACCGGAAAAGAGAAGCTGCAACTATCGGAGAATGAAAAGGACCTGGAGATGTATATAACAAGAGACCCTCATGCGAGGTGAGCCATTCAAACGTAAGATCCAAGACTGTAGATAAATGGTTCAGAAAACCAGCAACACTTGGGTATCTTCATTGTGGAACCTTTCCGTCACACAGTGACTTCATCAGTCCAATACAAAGAAGAATGGTGAAGATCAGAAGGAGTTCGAGGTAATCAGTCCATCAATCATTCTTGTTGGACTGATTAAATCGACTCCAGACTGAGAGACTAATTACCTCTAACTCCATCTGATCTTCGCCATTCCTCTTTGTATTGGACTGATGAAGCCACTGTGTGGCGAAACGTTCCCATAATAAAGATACCCAAGTATTTCACATGTATCTAATTTATCATCATATGATCCAAGAATGGGACCAGATAGGAAGGGTGATATTAGAAGTTTATATAAGAAGGGTTGGTAGGAGGGGAAGCCGGGTTGAGAAGTGAGGCAGAAGGGGAGTGGCGATGAGTGAGGGAGGGTGAGGACTGGGGATTTTAATAAAGGGGAGGGGCAAGAGGGTGGGGATTTGAGAAAAGGGCGAGGGATGGGGGTTAAAGGGGTAAGGGAGGGAGGTAGGGGGTGAGCAAGAGGAACAAGAAGACCACTTGAGTGCATAATGCTTTCCCGACATTTTTACATATTCGATCCTTTCATGTTGAGGGCGTGCCAGCCCCAGGGTGTCTACCACGGGGTGGGTGGTGGGTGGTAGGCGGAGGGTGAAGGGCCGACGGAAGGCTGGTCAGGCAAGGAGACAACATGAGGAAAAGACAACAGGAGGGAGGAACAACAAGAGAGGGAAGAACAAGAGGGAGAGAGGAAGGAACATGAGGGAGGGAGGAAGGAACAAGAGGGAGGGAGGGAGGAAGGAACAAGAGGGAGGGAGGAAGGAACAAGAGGGAGGGAGGAAGGAACAAGAGGGAGGGAGGAAGGAACAGGAGGGAGGGAGGAAGGAACAGGAGGGAGGGAGAGAGAAATGTACACCTGGAGGGACGGGAGGAACACCAGGATGGATGGAGGGAAATAGTACCATTACTAGAGGAACACCAGTATGGAGGAAGAGAGCACTATCACTGGAGGATCACCAGGATCACTGGAGGAACACCAGAATCACTGTAGGAACACAAGGAACACTGGAGGAACACCAGGATCACTGGAGGATCATCTGCTCACCCTCAACACACTCTGACACATTATTCACTTATTTTACACTCTTACACACACCATCATATTGCTGGAAAACTATTCAGAGCTGTTTGCATAATTTGTGATCATTACTGAAGGGAAGTGGTAAAAGAGAGAGAGAGAGAGAGAGAGAGAGAGAGAGAGAGAGAGAGAGAGAGAGAGACAGACAGACAGAGAGAGAGAGAGAGAGAGGAAAAGGAGAGGTCAGTGCATAGTAGAAAGAAGGGGAAGAGGACCCACCCTCCCTCGAAACAACCCTCCCCCCTCACTTGCAACCTAATCACCCGCTTGTGCGTTATTTGGTCTTCACAATAACGCCCTTCCCTCCCTCCCCCCGTCTCTCTTTCTCTCTCTCTACCTCCTTCTATCCTCTCTTACCCACTGCATGATCAAAAACCTTTGTCATTGTGTCTTCCATGTTCTTATATGCTTATTACTACCTTCTCTCCTCTCCTCTCACCTTGCAGGTATTTTCTCTCTCTGACGGTTCTCCCTCGTTGCATGGCTTCTCTCAATATAAACCCTTTATATTCCCTTTTGACTGACTCTTCCCTACCCTTCTTCCCTCCCTCTTCTCTTGTCTTTTCTTCCCTCCTTTCCTCTTCTCGTTTCATACTTCATGCTCTCTCTCTCTCTCTCTCTCTCTCTCTCTCTCTCTCTCTCTCTCTCTCTCTCTCTCTCTCTCTCTCTCTCGTCCATTTTTCCTAGCTCCCTTTCTTTATCTCTCAAATTACCTCCCTTTCTTTGTTTCTCCCTCTCCTCATTTTCTTCCTGGCTCTCACCTGGTCCCTAGCCTGCCACTCTACCTGTCTTTTCGTCTGCCTACCAGTAGCCTGCCAACCAGCCAGCCAGCCAGCCAGCCAGCCAGCCAGCCAGCCAGCCAGCCAGCCAGCCAGCCAACTAGCCAACGGACCAGCCAGCCAACGGACCAGCCAACGGACCAGCCAACGGACCAGCCAGCCAGCCACTTGAGTCACTCATTAAGTTAACCTAACTCATCAATATCAACACATCACAGATCTACTCCAGCATGGCGATAATAACACAAATAATTAAAAACACTCACAAAAAAGTGAGTGCGAGTCAGAGTGAAAGGACTAGACGGGTACACATTCATCACCGGATCAAACCTCATTACCTCCCATTGTCCAGACTCTATTACCCCTACGGGTTTGGTGCTTTCCCTTCAATATAATAATATACACATAAAGATCAAGCAATACACATCTAAAATTATAAAGCAACACCAATATAAAGGGCAGCTGCCTTCGCCTGGGACGACGCACCACACTCAACGCACTCTTGCAGCTGCCTTCGCCTGGGACGACGCACCACACTCAACGCACTCTTGCAGCTGCCTTCGCCTGGGACGACGCACCACACTCAACGCACTCTTGCATGTGAATACATGACAGTGCGAGCATTGCCTCTTCACATAATATATGTTCAATATACATTGAACATTGTATGTTTTTATTATACGAAGAGGCATTCCTCACAATAGTTGGCTATGCAGGCGCACTAAGCCTGCATATCCAGCAATCGTGAATAGAATCTGTGGGAAGTGTGACAAAGAATTGAGAGTTAACAACAGAGTTGTATAATGCGAGGTGTATAGAAACATGTGTCGGGTTTCCGGTGCTGGAATTAATATTGCTGCTACCAATATAACTGAGCAAGGGAAGTAAATGTTACTGGATATGTGGGAAAGATAAAGAGCTTTGGGTAGATATAATACACATATTGAATACCTGAAATACCCACCGAACACCTAATCCCAGGATCACCAAAAGGCTTTCTTGAACAACTTATTAGAAATATATGAAGAGTGGGAATATTATGTCTACACAGATCACAGTTAGTGAAAGATATAAACATCTGAAGAACAACAGAAGAGAAATAATAGTAAGGTAAAGAAGTAATGCATTACCAGAAGATATGAAGAAGCGACAATAGCACAAAAATAAAACAACACAACCTGAATATTTATACTAAGAGATACAAGAAAACTCACAACACTTGACATTAAACAAAACAAACTCCACAAAAGACATAAGAGATGAAATATATAAATATATAAGTATTATGCCAGGGGACTCAGCAACTCCGAAACAAAATATAAATACCCACATACCAGAAAAAAATGTTTCAATATATTACAAATACAGTGTCATTCTGATAAAGAGTTAAGGCATTTTCACCCCGAAAAGTGCAAATTATCATATGCCAGAAACTCTTAGGACCCAAGTTGCCCAATATTTCACCTAAAAAGAAAACACCGACACAAAATTACGTACCAAGAAAATGAATGCATGGGAAACTAAAATATTTTTTTAAGCAAAGAAATGTTAGGAAAAAAACACTGAACGAGAAGAGGGATAAGAGGGCAGACACTTGCCAGTGGAACACAACCCTCAGTACAACCAACACTCAAGACATAAGAAATATATACCTGTGACCGGTTTCAAGAGTTTTCCTACTACACTAGTACGGCCTGGAGCCAGGCTTTTCTGATTGCCTGGTCAACTTGGCCGTTGTTGTTGGCGGGTTGCTGGCCCACAAATGCATCACAGCCTGGTTGATCTGGCACTTGGCAGCGGTAGTGATCCATTTTGCTTCTGAGAACTACTGCACATGGTCTGGTAGTATTTCTGATATCCGCTGATAGCAGGTTGAATAGTCTTGGACCATGGATGTTGACACAATGCTCTCTTACTGAGCTCACGGTGTCCCGGATTCTCATTTGATTTATTTTACACTTGTGGTGTAAAAAAAAACCTCCAGTATCTTCCCTCTATAAATTAAGCATCACTCCTCCACTCCAGATAGTCCATATTCAGTACTCTGAGTTCTCAGTAATTTAAATGCTGAACTGTGTTCGCAGCAAAGGATCTTTGTATTTGCTTCAGCTGTGATCTCCCTCTTATCTTGAAGGGAGCCGTCAACACCAGTGCTCTGAGCGAGCCACCACAAGTCACTGCAATAGTGCCATCATTGGCAATAATTCTCTTGCTTTAAAAGTTCTCATTTTCTATTCCATTATTTTTCTGACTGTCGCCTTGTCTTTAAGTATCTAGTGAGGTCAACATCTTGAAGTCACACACACTAATGTTATATAATAACCAGTGTCTGTAGATTTACTGGGAAGTGTTGACTTTATCAACGTGAACTCCAATTTTCCTTCTTCCTCCAATATGGTCGTAATAAATGTGATTCTATAACATTTGTTGTATATCAGTAATACATAATATCGGCAAGATGAAGAATTAGACACACGCTCAACAGGTATTGCACGTGTGCTAATTCTCTGTTAAAACATCTAAAACCTTCTCGTTAGTTTTCTTCGAAGTGAAATTTAACAATTGTGTAAACAATGACGACATACAAGAGTGTGGTTAAAAATCACTCATAATAACAAATTTTGAATAATCCATTACTCTCACTTACCTATCCATCCATCCCGCTCCTGTGATGGAGAGAGCTAGGGATGGGAGAGAGAGGAATGGTAGGTGAAGGTCCCTTTACACACCCTCCTTTCCCTTCCCCCCACGTCTCTCCCTCTCTCTATGATTTTCACACAACAGTAACTGCAGCTCTGCTGGATGGACGCCCTTGAAGCTGCCGTACCTACTGAAACCATAATGCTTGATGATATCCTTCTCGCCCCGCTGAAGTCTCCCACTTCAGGCTGAAACATTTCATCACCTGATGTTAGAAACCCATCCCCTATGATTGAGAAATGTACATAGCTTTCTTTAAACTATCTCATTATCATCCAGAATAACTTAGCAGCACACTGCGGGTGTTCCCACAATGTAACTATCATATAGAATAGTGTAGCAGCACACTGCGGGTGTTCCCACAATGTAACTATCATATAGAATAGTGTAGCAGCACACTGCTGGTGTTCCCACAATATAACTATCATATAGAATAGTGTAGCAGCACACTGCTGGTGTTCCCACAATGTAACTATCATATAGGATAGTGTAGCAGCACACTGCTGGTGTTCCCACAATGTAACTATCATATAGGATAGTGTAGCAGCACACTGCTGGTGTTCCCACAATATAACTATCATATAGAATAGTGTAGCAGCACACTGCTGGTGTTCCCACAATATAACTATCATATAGGATAGTGTAGCAGCACACTGCGGGTGTTCCCACAATATATCTATCATATAGGATAGTGTAGCAGCACACTGCGGGTGTTCCCACAATATAACTATCATATAGGATAGTGTAGCAGCACACTGCTGGTGTTCCCACAATGTAACTATCATATAGGATAGTGTAGCAGCACACTGCTGGTGTTCCCACAATGTAACTATCATATAGGATAGTGTAGCAGCACACTGCTGGTGTTCCCACAATGTAACTATCATATAGAATAGTGTAGCAGCACACTGCGGGTGTTCCCACAATATAACTATCATATAGGATAGTGTAGCAACACTGCTGGTGTTCCCACAATGTAACTATCATATAGGATAGTGTAGCAACACACTGCGGGTGTTCCCACAATGTAACTATCATATAGGATAGTGTAGCAACACACTGCGGGTGTTCCCACAATATAACTATCATATAGAATAGTGTAGCAGCACACTGCGGGTGTTCCCACAATATAACTATCATATAGGATAGTGTAGCAGCACACTGCGGGTGTTCTCAGAGTATAACTATTATATAGTATAGTGTACTAAAAGGACACAAGTGCAACTAATGTGACATTTTATTGTGGCAACGTTTCGCTCTCCAGGAGCTTTGTCAAGCCGTTACAAACAATACATGGACACAGAGGGTATATATATAGGCTCAGAGTGAGGTGTAATACTAGTGGTGGTAGTAGTAATATTAGTTGTAGTAGTAGTAGTAATATTAGTTGTAGTAGTAGTAGTAATATTAGTTGTAGTAGTAGTAGTAATATTAGTTGTAGTAGTAGTAGTAATATTAGTTGTAGTAGTAGTAGTAATATTAGTTGTAGTAGTAGTAGTAGTAATATTAGTTGTAGTAGTAGTAGTAATATTAGTTGTAGTAGTAGTAGTAATATTAGTTGTAGTAGTAGTAGTAATATTAGTTGTAGTAGTAGTAGTAGTAATATTAGTTGTAGTAGTAGTAGTAGTAATATTAGTTGTAGTAGTAGTAGTAGTAATATTAGTTGTAGTAGTAGTAATATAATATGGTAGAAAGAACAATCTACAACTAATAGTACTGCTACTACTACTTCTACCACCACTAGTATTACACCTCACTCTGAGCCTATATATACCCTCTGTGTCCATGTATTGTTTGTAACGGCTTGACAAAGCTCCTGGAGAGCGAAACGTTGCCACAGTAAAATGTCACATTAGTTGCATTTGTGTCCTTTTACTTAACATATTCTCGGTAATTCTACCAATATTAATACAATAGAATAGTGTAGCAGCACACTGCGGGTGTTCTCACAGTATAACTATCATACAGGATAGTGTAGCAGCACACTGCGGGTGTTCCCACAGTATAACTATCATACAGGATAGTGTAGCAGTACACTGTGGGTGCGACTCGCCCATTTTAAGCATCTAATCTCTGACAACACAAGGTAAAATCTGCCTGACTGACAAGACCATTAAACATAATTCCTTGTCTTAAACCGAGCCGCAGGGGTGACCCCTTCCAGGAGCCATCAACAGGTACACAACAGTGGAAATAAATGGTATAAAATACCGACACAATGGAAAAATAAACACACAAGCAGTATAATGTGATCCTTTATTGACAACGTTTCGCCCACACAGTGGACTTTATCGAGTCACAGACCTGGAAGAAGAGTAACATGAATATTTATTTGGATTTAGTCAGGTGGAGAATGCTGGGTCAGGTGGAGAAAGCTGCATGTGACAGTCTTAAAAGTAGTGTGATAGTTTAAAACCTTGTGTAATTTAAAGGAGCAGGTCCTTTAAGCCACACAAGAGGTGAGCAGCTCCTTTTAAATCTAATGTAGAGGCGACTGTTATAATGGGTTAAGTGGAAAACGAGGAAAGGTAATTTTAAGGTGAACAGTACCTTGATAGAAGACATTTTGAGTCCTTTAGGTTTGATAGAAGACTTTGAGTCCTTTAGGTTTGATAGAAGACTTTGAGTCCTTTAGGTTTGATAGAAGACTTTGAGTCCTTTAGGTTTGATAGAAGACTTTGAGTCCTTTAGGTTTGATAGAAGACTTTGAGTCCTTTAGGTTTGATAGAAGACTTTGAGTCCTTTAGGTTTGATAGAAGACTTTGAGTCCTTTAGGTTTGATAGAAGACTTTGAGTCCTTTAGGTTTGATAGAAGACTTTGAGTCCTTTAGGTTTGATAGAAGACTTTGAGTCCTTTAGGTTTGATAGAAGACTTTGAGTCCTTTAGGTGTGGTAGAAGACTTTGAGTCCTTTAGGTTTGATAGAAGACTTTGAGTCCTTTAGGTGTGGTAGAAGACTTTGAGTCCTTTAGGTGTGGTAGAAGGCTTTGAGTCCTTTAGGTGTGGTAGAAGGCTTTGAGTCCTTTAGGTGTGGTAGAAGACTTTGAGTCCTTTAGGTTTGGTAGAAGACTTTGAGTCCTTTAGGTTTGGTAGAAGACTTTGAGTCCTTTAGGTTTGGTAGAAGACTTTGAGTCCTTTAGGTTTGGTAGAAGGCTTTCAGTTTTTTAGCCTTAACAAAAGGTTTTGAGTCGCTTAGCCTTCTTAGGATTATCACTTGCTAAGCCTTGATAGAAGGTTTACAGTTTCTTAGCCTTGTTTTATGTAAAGCAGATTAATGAGGGTGGAGACTTACATAGTGGTCTTTTAAGTAGTAGAGGGGCACAACAGCTATTAAAAAAGTAGATAGGAAAGCAAGACAGGTGTTAAACAAGCAGGCAGAGAGGCAGGGCAGCAGACAAAGAGTAGGTAGGGCAAGGGAGGGAGGGAGGGAGGCAGGTGCCATCAACACCTCGGCTCACCACAAGAGTGCATCAGCCACAAAAACTTTCACCAACTTGGGGAAAACTCGGTCAAACCCTGAGGAAACTTCAAGTAAGAGGCAGGTAAACACGGGCAAAATAAACCTCTTAAGTGCACAACCAACGCCTCTTTTTACATTTTTTACCTATTTTGCCGTGGCCAGTTTCCAGAGTCGACCAGTGCTCGTTGCCCGACTGAGGATTATTTTCCAGGTGGAGACTATGATGTATCTTTGTGGCCGGAGGTCCAGGGAGGACAGTCTGAAGAACTTGAGGCGGTCACAATAATTTTGATGTAATGGCTGAATCTACACGATCAGCGAGAGCTTATTTTCACTTAATTCTCAAAGACTTTAAATTGACATCAATACTATTACCACTAATGCTACCAATGCCACTTGCAATATTCCCCTGCCACAGTCCCTTGGTACAGCCTCCTGCCAGTTCTCTGCCAAAGTTCCCTACCAGAGTCCCCTGCCATGGTCCCCCAAAACAGCTCAATCATCTACCTCTCTCTGAGATGTGTGGGTCATTGGGGAAATTAAGGCAAAACCCCCTGGGTGAGTGTCAACAAGAATAACACCCCTCCCCCAGGCCTACACCCGTCTCCATAGCCTGCTCTTCCTTACCCAGGCCTACACCCCTCTCCCTAGCCTGCTCTTCCTTACCCAGGCCTACACCCCTCTCCCTAGCCTACTGAGATGAATGCTTCCTGCTGAATCAAAATTTTAATGATATGAACAAGAATCAGCACTGTTTTCTAGAGCATGTTGTAAGATCACCCACCTTAATAAGTTTTGGTTACGGGAGGGTCACTAACTGCTTGCGGACCCCGTGTGGTTAAAGGCAATGGAGCTGGAGAGAGAGGTCGTCTCCTGGCTGTTTGGTGTAAGAGTTAGGAACGCCTCGGTGGAGGCAAGACGGCGGTGGGGGTGAAAACTCTCGGTTTGAAGCAAATAGATAGATACCCAGAGATGAAAGAAATCACAATAAAAGGCATGATTACAAAAATGTAAAAACACCACAGCGAAAATAGGAAATAAAACCTGAGTGCTTTCAGGACCAGTGCTATTTTTGGTATATGTGAATGACGTGATGGAAGGGTTAGACTCAGAAGTGTCCCTGTTTGCAGATGATGTGAAGTTAATGAGGAGAATTAAATCAGATGAGGATCAGGCAGGACTACAAAGAGACCTGGACAGGCTGGACACCTGGTCCAGCAACTGGCTTCTCGAGTTTAACCCCGCTAAATGCAAAGTCATGAAGATCGGGGAAGGGCAAAGAAGACCGGAGACAGAGTATAGGCTAGGTGGCCAAAGACTGAAAACCTCACTCAAGGAGAAAGATCTTGAGGTGAGTATAACACCGAGCACGTCTCCGGAAGCACATCAACCAGATAACTGGTGCAGCATATGGGCGCCTGGCAAACCTGAGAATAGCGTTCCGATACCTCAGTAAGGAACCGTTCAAGGCACTGTACACCGTGTACGTCAGGGCCATATTGGAGTATGCAGCACCAGTTTGGAACCCACACCTGGTCAAGCATGTCAAGAAATTAGAGAAAGTGCAAAGGTTTGCAACAAGGCTAGTTCCAGAGCTAAGGGGAATGTCCTACGAAGAAAGATTAAGGGAAATCGGTCTGACGACACTGGAGGACAGGAGGGTTAGAGGAGACATGATAACGACATACAAAATACTGCGAGAAATAGATAAGGTGGACATAGACAGGATGTTCCAGAGATGGAACACAGAAACAAGGGGTCACAATTGGAAGTTGAAGACTCAGACGAGTCAAAGGGATGTTAGGAAGTATTTCTTCAGTCATAGAGTTGTCAGGAAGTGGAATAGTCTGGCAAGTGATGTAGTGGAGGCAGGTACCATACATAGCTTTAAAACGAGGTATGATAAAGCTCATGGAGCAGGGAGAGAGGACCTAGTAGCGATCAGTGAAGAGGCGGGGCCAGGAGCTGAGTGTCGACCCCTGCAACCACAAATAGGTGAGTACAAATAGTTGAGTACACACATCTCTGAATGACACCTCATTCAGAGATGTGTGTGTGTGTTTAACACTTCAAATGTGCTTCTCTTGCCTCTTCTTATTATTCCTCTGAAGATGCGTGTGGAAACGCTCAGGTTTAATTTCCTATTTTCACTGTGGTATTTTTACACACCCAGAGATAGTGGCAGTGCTTCATCAACTGGATAATTAATATTAACTTGCAGACATATTTCTCTGTAGTCAGTTCTCTGTTCCCCTGAGAGTGATTAATCAAATTCTCCCCTTATAGATTAAATTAGTGTTGACATCTCAGTATCCAGTATTAAGTCAGATTATAGAATGTGTACAAAATTCACTTGAATTCTAGTATTATTAATAATTCTTTATTCTATTTTCTTGTGGTTTGAAGTAATCATTAAGAAAGGCATAATTATAAGTGGTTAATATAATCTATAACAGTGAATCTAAATGGTTACCAAGTGGTAAGGTTTCTTCACACCTTTTGGTAATTTAAGTGGATTTCAGAAGTGTCAGTCTTGAAAGTTATCAAATTAAAGTGGAGGTGCCCACAGGAACACCAATGGAAATAAGTCACTTACTTTTTTGGGGGTTATCCTAGGTAATTTACACATATGTTACAATGATAATTTGTAAAACTGTATTTATGTGTACCTATACACATAAATTAACTCTGCCAAGGGTTATGGCTATCATACTCATTCATCCCCGATAATACACTACTGGTCTGTATTTTCTCACTAGGTTGCGGGGGTAAAATAGCTCTCAAATTCCAACACCAGGTTACACCTTTGTAAAGAGTGGAAACGTTGGCTAAGAGACTCCAGTTGTGAGAACACTGCCTGCAGGGACTTACCTTTGATATACCTTTGAAGAGTTTCAAGAGTTTAGCTACTCTCGGAGCCCGGCCATGGGCCAGGCTCGTCTGGTGCTTGACTTGGCAGGCTTGGCCTGACAGACCGACAGAAAGTCAGCCACAAGCAAGAATGACGTGAGGAAAACAAAGTCTCATAGACACATAACGAAGAGAGAGAGAGAGAGATAGAGAGAGATAGATACAGAGAGAGAGAGAGAGAGAGAGAGAGAGAGAGAGAGAGAGAGAGAGAGAGAATGAGAATTGGGTGGCCGCTGAAAAGAATATAAAAAAGCTAGTGTCCAAATAATCAATAGCGGAGGCTCATCGTCTGGAGAAGTTGTGAACAGAGACAGTATTAAAGACATTGGATATCAATATGAGTTTGAAGAGAAGACTGAGAAGTATGAGCGTCCCGAGGTCCACTGCTGCTGCAGTGTCGGACTGACGACACTGCAGGACAGAAGGGTTAGGGGAGACATGATAACGACATATAAAATACTGCGAGGAATTGACAAGGTGGACAGAGACAGGATGTTCCAGAGATGGGACACAATTGGAAGCTAAAGACTCAGATGAGTCACAGGGATGTTAGGAAGTATTTCTTCAGTCGTAGAGTTGTCAGGAAGTGGAGTAGTCTGGAAAGTAACGTAGTGGAGGCAGGAACCATACATAGTTTTAAGACGAGGTTTGATAAAGCTCATGGAGCAGGGAGAGAGAGGACCTAGTAGCGATCAGTGAAGAGGCGGGGCCAGGAGCCATGAATCGACCCCTGGAACCACAAATAGGTGAGTACACACACAGCACCCTGCTGTCAAGAGTGATCATTCAACACGTCTTCCCGTCTCTCTCTCCCACCTGCTACTTATTATGCTAACATACTGACCACAAGCTTCTGCATTATTTTCTAGGTATACACAATGAAATATACATGTATGTCTAGATGTATCTGAGAGTATGGTCAGTTTAAAAAAAAAGTAAAACGCCTTGAGGAAGGGAGGGGGCTGAACAGATGGTAGAGGGAGGGAAGTGAGGGAAGGGAAGAAGTGAGAGGGAGGGAAGAAGTGAGAGGGAGGGAGGGAGGGAGGGAAGGAGAAGTCCATATTCAAGACGGTCTCCTGATTATTGGTAAGACGTCTGAAGTCTTCTGACGGTGTCAGCGGCTGTCATTCCCCTTCCTCCCCATCCCCTTCCCCTTCCCTCCCCTTATCAGCCCCTGTTGACAGCCTGATCAATCAAGCTGTTAGTACTCGCTTCACGCAGTGTTACGTAGGCACCACAGCCTGGTTGATCAGGTCCATCCCTCAGGAACGTACCAGGCATCCTAGATATATTCCCTGGACATATTCTAACATTACTTGTGTTAACGTTACGTTACGCTCCTGCCAGTAACGTAAGAACATACTCTGTTACTTGCAGAAATGTTACGTTACTTCCCTGCCAGTAACGTAAAAAAACATTCCTTTCTGACATGGAAGTTCACTGGGCATTTTTCTGTCTCACGTCAAGATATCAAGAAGAAAGTCTTGACAAACATCCACTTACACTCACCATACACACATCTTTACTGTGTTTTTAATAATAGGTTTAATTATAATAATATTTCCTTTCGAAATTAGGTCAAGGTGCTAAGGTGCCAACCACGGTACTAAGGTGCCAACCACCGTACCAAGTTGCCAACAACGGTACCCAGTTGCCAACCACGGTACCAAGGTTCCAACTACGGTGCCAACCACGGTACCAAGGTGCCAACCATGGTACCAAAATGCCAACCATGGTACCAAGGTGCCAACCATGGTACCAAGGTGCCAACCACAGTACCAAGGCACCAACCATGGTACCAAGGTGCCAATCATGGTACCAAGGTGCCAACCATGGTACCAACCATGGTACCAAGGTGCCAACCATAGTACCAAGGTGCCAACCATGGTACCAAGGTGCCAACCATGGTACCAAAGTGCCAACCATGGTACCAATGTGCCAACCATGGTACCAAGGTGCCAACCATAGTACCAAGGCACCAACCATGGTACCAAGGTGCCAACCACAGTACCAAGGCACCAACCATGGTACCAAGGTACCAACCATGATACCAAGGTACCAACCATGATACCAATGCCTAGGTGGAAACCATTTTTGAAGAGGAGTGAGAGGAGAAACCATGGAAAGAATGACAGAAACCAAGAAGAAACTAAGGACAGTGACAGTAGAAACCAGGGAAAGTGACAGTAAAAACCATGGAAAAAGAAAGTAGAGATCAAAGTAAAAAATGAAAGGAGTAAAATTAGAGGCCGAGAAAAGAGACAGATGATTGGAAGAAAAAATAAGAGGAAAATCAGAAAACAAAGTTAAGGAGAAAGTCAGAAAAGACAAACAGCGAGAAAAGTGAGAAAAGAAAGACAGGGATGAAAGTGAGAAAAGAAAGATAGGAATGAAAGTGAGAAAAGAAAGATAGGCAAAAGTCAACCACCAGTATCTTGCATTACTGAATGTCGATATTTTTTCAGACCACCGTAGCCACACTAGACCCACACCCTGGGCCACACCAGACCCACACCCTGGGCCACACCGGACCCACACCTTTGGACACACCGGACCCACACCCTTGGACACACCAGACCCACACCCTGGGCCACACCAGACCCACACCCTGGGCCACACCAGACCCACACCCTGGGCCACACCAGACCCACACCCTGGGCCACACCAGACCCACACCCTGGGCCACACCAGACCCACACCCTGGACCACGTTTACATATACTAAGAGAGGCAAGAAGACAGACTAGTAGCAGCCATCAGCCTCCTCAAGTCAGTCATTAGACCATACAATGGTGTATTGAGACAAGTAGCAGCAACTCTTAATGAAACCTCCCTGCAATGGTGAGAGAGAGAGAGAGAGAGAGAGAGAGAGAGAGAGAGAGAGAGAGAGAGAGAGAGAGAGAGAGAGAGCAGAGACAGAGAGAGAGAGAGAGAAAAATATGGTGGAGAGGGATGGTCTTGGAGAAATCGTATGGGAAGAGCCTATAGGGGTAGAGATGATAAATTAGGAAGAACGGGGACATCGAAGGAAGAGAGGACTGAAACGAACAAGGACAGGCTGGGAGAAATAAAGAGGTGGTGGGAAGAAAGAGAGTGAAGGAGGCAGGCAGAAAGGAAAGAAGAGAGAGAGAGTAGAGTATCAAAGTCACAAAGAACCACTGGAGTAGAGCAACAGTGTGGTAGAACACACAACAACTGTTCCGGAGTGCTTGCCTACCTAGAAGCTTGGCCAGCCAGCTCGCTGCCTGTGTCAAGTGTAAACACTGAATCCTCCTCAATATCTCGTCGAGACTATTTCATACTTCTTTGTATTGGACTGATGAAGCCACTGTGGGGCGAAACGTTTCCTCAATAAAGATACACAAGTGTTGCATATGTGTCTAATTTACTGGCCCATGCTAGGCAGGTCCAAGTCAAACCCGCATTGCTCATCCTAAGCGTAGTGAAGTTTTTCGATACACAGATGGATAAGACACGAATAAAACGTAAATTTAAGCATATGGAGAGAGGAAAAAAGTCACAAAACTGATACAATTTACGAATAATTAACACAAATATCAAGTAAATTTTAAATGAATCAGATCAATAAACAAGTAAAACATAAATTACGAAAGTGAATACAAACTAAGATAGGCAAAATATTTATACAAGAGGAGCAGCGCAAAGTATGACACAGCTGGTGACGTTACTGGCAGACTCTGATCCACAGTGATCAAGGGTTACCTGAACAACATTCACAAAAATAGCGGAACATGGTCACCACCAGACACACCATAAGTAGACACCAGCGGTAGAACGACAAGAACGCTTAATGAAAGGTGTACGGCAATCAACGTAAGGTAGAGTAGTTGAACACGCATGCTGGAGTGAACCGTGATATAAAACAGTGAACCAAGCTGGTGAGAGTCTAGAAGGTGACGAGTACAAAGACCGCTCACATAATGACTCAGGCCCACACATGTGTAGCAGCCGTTCTTTCAATTGATGAAGGGGAAGGCGGGTAGATTAAATCCACGACTTTCTGGGGGCAAAGTCTTGCAGCCCATGTGATCCCACGTAGTCCTCCTGCTGGCCCAATCAAATCACAACACACAGTAGTTACCAGCACGAAAGATGATTTACTCATTCGATATATGAAGGCTTTAGAAGACGAGTGAGAGTAATAAACAGTCTAGAGTTACGTTAAAACTGTGATATCAACACAGGTAACAGCTGTAAAATAAGAGAAACAACAATAATAGAGAGGCACGACTACTTCTAATCGTCAGAGAACTGGGTACCTAAGTGACTTCCTGACGATGCCCAGTACCACACATCACTTACCCACCTCCCAGAGAGTAGTGTAACAAGAAACAGGTAGGCAGTGTTGGCATCTGCTTTCCTCTGTAAAAATCACTTCACATATCCAAACGACCCACACCACTTAAGAATACACACAAAAAATAATATATACAACAGAAAGATCTTTTCCCCACAAATGTTCAGCCAGGTTGTTGGTGCTAGCGGCCAGCTTTCCCACATTATCACAGCCTGGCTCATCTGGCACTTGGCACAGATAGTGTGATCCAGCTTCCTCTGGAAATATTTCTGTCCGCTGGTAGTAGGCCGAAGAAGCGAGGCCCACAGATTTTGTTACAGTGTTTGCTTATTGTGCTCATGGCACCCTTAATTTTCACTGGGTCAATTTTATACTTCCTCCCATATCTCTCACTTCAGTCCACTGTTATGGTAGTATGCAAATTTGGGACTATGCCCTCCAGTATCTTCCATGTATATTTTATCATATACTATCTTTCTCTCTCCTTCCAGAAAGTACACTGCCACATGTTTGAGGACTTGCCAGTAGTTTATTTTACTGGTTCTATGCGGGCAGTAAATAATCTATTTTTTTTTTCAGACCCGCTATTTAACCTGCTTAGAATGCAGTGTCAACACTGAGCAGTACTCTAAGCGAGAGGGGACAAGTGATTTGAATAGTCACCACTGCCATTAATTCTCTTGTTTTGAAAGTTTTTATTACCCACCCCCTATCATTTTCCTTGCTTTCGTAGTGTTTGCTTTACTGTTCTTTAACACACACGCATATCAGCTGGCATTATTACCGTATATCTGGTTCATTTACACGTTCTTTTCGTTCTACGAGGTGACCCCCACCTGTGTGTTGTATACTGAGTTCCTCATTCTCTCCATATCTGAGCAATAGGAATGTGTCACCTCTGAACACCACGTTAACTACTACCGCCCACTCGACGACGTTGTTTATATCGGTTCCTCTAATTCCGCATTTCTTCCAGAGCATATCGAGACAGTGTCACTCTTTATCTGACACACGAGCAATAGCCCCAATCAAGGAGTTGTTTATATCCTCTTGCAATCTTTTGGTGTCCTCTACTGAAGACACCAAAGGATGATACAGAGCTGTGGTTTGTGTTTTTATCCGCTATTGTGAGTACGAGAAACAGTAAAGGTGTCAGGACCTTTCCTCCGGGTACTGAACACCCACAATCACATCACTATATTCACACCCTCACTACTACCACGCCCACCCAGATATCACTTCAACCACGTCATTTCCACAAGCAAACCACTACCACGCCCACAACCACACCACTACCATACTTACAACCATACCAATAACCACGTCCACAACTAACCACTACCACATTCACAACCCTACCAATTCCTTGCACAAACCGCTAACCCGCCCACTTCCTGAAACGTGATTATAAATACATTACTGTGACTATACCTGTGACCAGCCTCGAGGGCTCTACCCCTACCCCACAGCCGTGCCTCGCCAGGCTTCCGTTCTGACATGTCATACTGAGGGGTACGAATGAGTAACAACTATTAATTACTCTTCCGAGGGAAATGGGTATAATACTCATTCCTACCTCCCCCCCCCATCCCCCGCGGGGTATGACACCTGCTGGTCAACAAGGCTATTTGTACTAGCGGCCCGAAATGAGAAGCATGTAGTACATATCAATCGGGACAAAGATTGACCCTGTCACGACGCTACTCCCGTTACCTTCCAGAGTGACAGCAACGACGACAGCAGCAGCGCCACCGCCGCCAGGTACAGCGTCGTCGTCGTCGCCTCCGCCACCCAGTGGACAACCCTGGCTTATAAAATCTCCACGGCAAGTTGGGAGAAACGATACAGTGGGCAAAACAGGTTGAGGAAACTTGGCGGAGGCAACCACTAACTTCGTGTCTGCCACACCAGCGTCTCTCATGATAAACAACTTTCTCTTACTCTCAAGCCTCTCCACCAGTCTTGCCGCAGTCTACAAGCTTCTCCACCAGTCTTGCCACAGTCTACAAGCTTCTCCACCAGTCTTGCCACAGTTTACAAGCTTCTCCACCAGTCTTGCCACAGTTTACAAGCTTCTCCACCAGTCTTGCCACAGTCTACAAGCTTCTCCACCAGTCTTGTCAGTCTACAAGCTTCTCCACCAGTCTTGTCAGTCTACAAGCTTCTCCACCAGTCTTGTCAGTCTACAAGCTTCTCCACCAGTCTTGTCAGTCTACAAGCTTCTCCACCAGTTTTGCCACGGTCTACAAGCTTCTCCACCAGTCTCCCCAGGCGTCACAGTGTCTCCAGGCTTCACACTGTCTCTCCAACTTCGAAGTATCTATTCAGGTTTCACAATATTTTTCAAGGCTTCACAGTGTCTCTCCAGGCTTCAGTGTCTCCAGGCTCCAAAGTGTCTCTCCAGGCTTTAGTGTCTCCAGGCTTCACAGTGTCTCTCCAGGCTTCAGTGTCTCCAGGCTCCAAAGTGTCTCTTTTCAGGCACTTCATTATTTTCCCCGAGTGTTCGACCACGCCCTGTGTGAGGGCTCCAGCACCACGTCTAGGGCGTGTGTGAAGGCTCCAGCTCCACCAGGCTGTGTATGAGTGCTCCAGCACCACACCCAGAGGGTATATAAGGGCTCCACCGCCACGCCCAGGGACTGTGTGAGGGGTCCATCAGGCCTTGGGCGTGTGTTAGGGATCCACCACCAGGACCTGGGTGTGTGTGAGGGCTCCACCATCATGCCCTGGGCGTCTGTGAGGGCTCCACCAAAACGCCCTGGGCGTGTGTTAGGGCTCCCCTACCACCACGCCCTGGGCGTGTGTGAGGGAGCTCCATTACCACTCCCTGGGCGTGTGTGTGAGGGTTCCATGACCACTCCCTGGGAGCGTGTGTGAGGGTTTCATGACCACTCCCTGGGCACGTGTGATGGTTCCACCACGCCCTGGGCGTGTGTGAGGGCTCCACCACCACGCCCTGGGCGTGTGTGAGGGGGCTCCACCACCACGCCCTGGGCGTGTGTGAGAGGGTTCCACCACCAAGCCCTAGGCGTGTGTGAGGGCTCCAACGCCACGCCCTGGGTGTGTGTGAGGGGGCTCCACCACGCCCTGGGCGTGTGTGAGGTGGGCTCCACCACCACGCCCTGGGCGTGTGTGAGGGCTCCACCACCACGCCCTGGGGTGTGTGAGGGGCTCCACCACGCCCTGGGCGTGTGTGAGTGGGCTCCACCACCACGCCCTGGGCGTGGTGAGGGGGTCACCACCACGCCCTGGGCGTGTGTGAGGGGCTCACCACCACGCCCTGGGCGTGTGTGAGGGGGCTCCACCACCACGCCCTGGGCGTGCGTGAGGGGGGCTCCACCACGCCCTGGGCGTGTGTGAGGTGGGCTCCACCACCACGCCCTGGGCGTGTGTGAGGGGGGCTCCACCACCACGCCCTGGGCGTGTGTGAGGGGGGCTCCACCACCACGCCCTGGGCGTGTGTGAGGGGGGCTCCACCACCACGCCCTGGGCGTGTGTGAGGGCTCCACCACCACGCCCTGGGCGTGGTGAGGGGCTCCACCACCACGCCCTGGGCGTGCGTGAGGGGGGCTCCACCACCACGCCCTGGGCGTGCGTGAGGGGGGCTCCACCACCACGCCCTGGGCGTGTGTGAGGGGGCTCCACCACCACGACCTGGGCGTGCGTGAGGGGGCTCCACCACCACGCCCTAAAAGACTAATGAGGATCCATCGTCTTCAAGAAACTTTAGCCAAATTTCAAATACTTGAGAAAGTTTGAAGAGGCGGAAGGTGAGGTTCTGGAAGCCTCTGCCAGGGACCCAGTGGTGCCACCTGTCGGGGCCCAGAGGTGCTATTGGTAAGGGCCCACACGTATCATATGTAGGGGCCCAACAGGTACTTTTTGTACTGACCCACAGGTATAATCCCCAGGGACCCACAGGTACCACTTGTAAGGATCCACAGGTACCACTTGTAAGGATCGACAGGTACGCACTTGTAAGGATCTACTTGTAAAGGATCCACAGGTACCACTTGTAGGTAGCCATTGGTACTACTTGTAGGTACCCACAGGTACCACTTATAGAGACGCACAGGTACCACTTAAAACAATTTTGTAGACAAGAAATTATACATAGAGTAGACAGGAAAATTTAAATGACAGAATAAAATTTATACAACTGATGGGAACATTTATACATCACACAGGAAAATGTATTCATCAGGTAGGAAAATGTACACAGTAGACAGGTACCTTTATACACACGACAAGAAAAAACTATACATCAGACAGTACAATTTATACAGAAAACATGCAAGTTAATACATCAGACGAAGAATGTAAACCTTACAGGGAATAATGCATTTAGTGATCTAGAATACACAGTTGAAGACTACAGGACCCTCTTCCAGGATGCCCTTATGCTGAAGGATTCCTGATTCTAGGAATTGGCACCGTCCCTCCCCTTCCTAGGATCAATAATAATAAATAATAAAATAACAATAGGGGAGAGTAGTGTAGGAGTACTCACCCCTGGCGTCGGAGAGTTTGGTCCAAATGGATATCTTGTCCACTCCAGTGATGACTCCTGCGTCGTGTCCAGCAACACAACTGTTGAACAAGGGCGAAGATGAATTAGTTGAGATCACAAATGAATTAGTTACGTTGAAACATTAATTAGTTATGGGCAAACAAGAATAAAGAACTACATATACAAGGTCAGCATAAAATATACACCGTTGAGAAAGACCAAAAGATCAAATATAGAAAGAGAACAAAGAAGAATGTACAGAAACTTAAGAAAAGGGATTATCGAACTCCTTAAAAAAGTGAATATGTCACAATGAAGGAAAGATCATCTTTGCCAAAACATTATCCAGTCAGAACAATAAACAGTCGTGCCAGACAGAAGAACTAAGTCAACAAAAAACAATAGAGAATGTTGCAACCCTAAATACTTCTATACATGTGAAAAATCCTGCAGAATCGGACCATTAATCACAAAAAGAAATTAGCAAAATTCTACAAGACCAATATGAATCCATGTTCAGTAATCCACTTAACGAAACCAAGCTAGAGAATACAGAATTGCTTTTATTACCTCTGATGGTCACACACGTCGTATAAATGCCATTAGAGGATATAAATCAAGTCTTGCAGTGGGTCTCAGACAACAGTACCATATTCAGTGAGGATAAGATAAGTGGAGGAAATAAAGACTGAAATGGAGTACTGGACAAACTCCAAATCATTCTGCAGACCAGAAGCTCCATCCATGTGCAAGACTTGCGAGTAATGACACCAGATCTCACACTGAAGGATCACAACAATGTTGATGTTGCTACTACAAGGAAGACAATGGGCTGGATAACTAGAGCTTTTCAAGACAAGGGGATGATGAACCAATGATGATACCCTTCAAGCCACTTGTTCTCTCCAGGGTGGAATACTATTGTATTACCATGGACCCCTTCAAGGCAAGCGGGACTGTTGTGAGTACTTCCAAGTGTACATCCCTGTGAGTACTTCCAAGTGTACATCCCTGTGAGTACTTCCAAGCGTACATCCCTGTGAGTACTTCCAAGTGTACATCCCTGTGAGTACTTCCAAGCGTACATCCCTGTGAGTACTTCCAAGTGTACATCCCTGTGAGTACTTCCAAGCGTACATCCCTGTGAGTACTTCCAAGCGTACATCCCTGTGAGTACTTCCAAGCGTACATCCCTGTGAGTACTTCCAAGTGTACATCCCTGTGAGTACTTCCAAGTGTACATCCCTGTGAGTACTTCGAAGCGTACATCCCTGTGAGTACTTCCAAGCGTACATCCCTGTGAGTACTTCCAAGCGTACATCCCTGTGAGTACTTCCAAGCGTACATCCCTGTGAGTACTTCCAAGTGTACATCCCTGTGAGTACTTCCAAGTGTACATCCCTGTGAGTACTTCCAAGTGTACATCCCTGTGAGTACTTCCAAGTGTACATCCCTGTGAGTACTTCCAAGCGTACATCCCTGTGAGTACTTCCAAGTGTACATCCCTGTGAGTACTTCCAAGCGTACATCCCTGTGAGTACTTCCAAGCGTACATCCCTGTGAGTACTTCCAAGTGTACATCCCTGTGAGTACTTCGAAGCGTACATCCCTGTGAGTACTTCCAAGCGTACATCCTGTGAGTACTTCCAAGCGTACATCCCTGTGAGTACTTCCAAGCGTACATCCCTGTGAGTACTTCCAAGTGTACATCCCTGTGAGTACTTCCAAGTGTACATCCCTGTGAGTACTTCGAAGCGTACATCCCTGTGAGTACTTCCAAGCGTACATCCCTGTGAGTACTTCCAAGCGTACATCCCTGTGAGTACTTCCAAGTGTACATCCCTGTGAGTACTTCCAAGTGTACATCCCTGTGAGTACTTCCAAGTGGACATCCTTGTGAGTATTTCCAAGTGTACATCCTTGTGAGTACTTCCAAAGAGTACATCCCTGTGAGTACATCCACGGAAGTACTCCCAGAAAAGTACTCATGCAAGTACTCACATCTCAATTTAAAATGACTGGTAAACAAAATTAAACTACAGAGCGAAGAAAAAAAAAAAAAAAAGCGAAGGGCTCTAGATCCAAGGAACTAGAGCTACCCCTGTCCTTCCTCTGCTGCTGCCTCACTGCTTCATTCCTCAAGTGCCGTGTAATCCCCAGGGGTTCAGCGTTTTCCCAAATATGTAATAATAATAATTCAAAACGTGAGGGTGATGACCCTCGTAAGATGTTGAAGGCAAGACACAAATATGGTAATTATAAGCCAAGATTATTAAGTAGGGGAGGATTATTAAGCCAGGATTAAGTAGGGAAGGATTAATAAGCCAGGATTAAGTAGGGAAGGATTATTATGTAGGGGAGGATTATTGAACCAGGATTAAGTAGGGGAGGATTAAGCCAGGACTAAGTAGGGATTATTATTAAACCAGGATTATTAATTAGGGGAGGATTAAGCCAGGATTAAGTAGGGGAGGATTATTAAGCCAGGATTAAGGAGAGGAGGATTATTAAGCTAGGATTATTAAGTAGGGGAAGATTATTAAATACAGGACTATTAAGTGGGCCAGGATTATTAAATAAACCAGGATTATTAAGTAAGCCAGGACTATTAAGTGGGCCAGGATTATTAAATAAACCAGGATTATTAAATAGGCCAGATTATTAAGCCAGGATTATTCAGAAATTCTTTGGAGGCGAGGTTTGCGGGGGTGAAGCCCTGGTGAGGCTATAAGGGGGTGACGACCCCTTCAAGGTGAAGCACTTTGCATAATCTGGAGGTCCACTCTGGGTCATTTCTCAGTCCTAAATTGGGAATATGCCAGAGCGCTTTCTTCACCAGTTTTACTCTTCACACCAGTCACCAAGGCTGCCTCTTTCTTCTTAAAACATTTTAACAAGATATCTCATCCCCGGTGAAAGCTGCCCAGCCTCCGGCCAGGAGGACGCTCAGTGATGCTCTCTCCGCGGAGCATCCTCCTTGATGCTACGTAAAGATAAGATTTGTTCGGACTTTTAACCCGGAGGGTTAGCCATTCAGAATAACTCAAGAAAGTCAGTGTGTCTTCGAGGACTTGTCATATTTCCATTGTGGTCCTTCAATCTTGTCCCCCAGGATGCGACTCACACCTGAGACTAACACCCAGGTACCTACTTACTGCTAGGTGAACAGGGACAACAGGTGTAAGGAAACACGCCCAGCATTTCCACCCGTGTCGATGATCGAACCACGGATACTAAATGTGAGAGGCGAGAGCGTTGCCAACCAAGCCACGAGACACGCAACACCAACCCCACACAGTGAATCCCAGAACACCCCTACCCACACGTTGTGAACCTTGGTGCACCATCACCCACAAACCCAAACACACACACACACACACACACACACACACACACACACACACACACACACTTTTGGGCCGCCATGCTTGAAATACTGACCGGGTCATCATAAAAGAGGAGGGAAGAGTGTAATAAAAGTAGGGATGTGTCAAGAACAATGGCGGGGGTTGGTGAGTGTTTGGCACGACCTGTGTGCACCACCTGTGTGCACGACCTGTGTGCACGACCTGTGTGCACGACCTGTGTGCACGACCTGTGTACACCACCTGTGTGCACGACCTGTGTACATGACATAGATACGACCTGTGTGCATGACATAGGCACGACCTGTGTGCATGACATAGGCACGACCTGTGTGCATGACATAGGCACGACCTGTGTGCATGACATAGGCACGACCTGTGTGCATGACCTGCCCTCCTCTCGTCCATCGTCCCTAGCTCGACCCTGTCTCCCTCACCACCTCCCTCTCTCCCATCTCTACCTCAGACAGAAGAGCGACATTCATGTCATTACTGAGTGGTGTCAACAGATTCATCAATGCTACGGACTAGTTAAGAGTGTCTACGTTGATACCCATGATGCCCTAGACCAGCGCTGCCCAACCTTTATCAGAGTGAGGGTCCTCTTTGTGGATAATTGTATGGGAAAAAATATTTAGCCTGACCATGAGAATTTTTAGCAGAAAAAGCGTTCGTTAATTTTTACAGTACATCTCATATATATATATATATATATATATATATATATATATATATATATATATATATATATATATATATATATATGCTTATCTAATCACCTAGATGAAGTTGTCTCTCTCTATTCTCCTTGTAAGGCTATACACTGATCCCAGCGCCTCCGCCACTTATCAAAACATTTCTGGAACTATTCTTTCCTAACGGAATCTAGAGCAACCGGCGATTCTGCTTGAATTTTCTCCACGTCGTTAAAAAGCCGTCCCTTGAGTGCCATTTTTATTTTCAGGACGAGAAAGAAGTCACAGGGGAATAGATGTGTTGAGTAGAGAGGATGGGGGGATGACCGCCATGTTGCTGTTGGCCAGAAGAGATGGTCTTTCTGGTCTTGAGTCAGCAAACAAGGACACACATTTCACAGCCACTCGCCTCATGTTCAAATTTTCAGTCAAAATGTTTTGACACGACCCATAAGACATTCCCACAACACTCGCAGTGTCCTGGATACTCTGACGACGATCTTCGTGAATACCCTTCCTCTTTTTTTCAATGTTGGTATCAGTATTTGATGTTGACGGATGACTAGTGTTCATCATCAACTGACGATCATCCTGTTTTGAATCGAGAAAACCATTCAAAACACTGTGCCCGACCCACTGCTTCGTCGCCAAATGCTTGTTGAAGAATTTTTGAGTTTCGCTAGCCGTTTTACCGAGCTTGAAACAGAATTTCCATTTTATTACACAAAATATGGCAACAACACGCTGACAATATGACTAAAAATGTCAGTCCATCTCAACGGAATGACCGACCATAATGATATACGTCAAGCTACTTCGCACAGGTGTACGCCAAAGCATGATCTAGCTATCGCTATATTTCATCCAGGAAACGTACGAAAATTCGAGTCCAGGAACGTATACAAACATTATCTCAGACTAGAGCAGGACTCGAACCTGCACACTCTACATTAGAGTATACAGTACTTATACGTACCACACCCCAGATAAGTACAGGCGCCCAGTAGACACCAGATATTGTTTCCCACACCCCAGAACACTAGGCTTGTGTTTGAGTTATTTCAAATCCTGCCACATTCACTGGCCCATAAAAGATTTTTAGAATGCCTAACAATTCACAAAGGAGCAAAATTATTTACAAAAAAATATATCACTCATTAAAACACTTATTCACAGCACAACACGCTACTGCTTTCTTCTTGAGGGCTACTCGCTTCTTGTTGCCTTCAAGAGGAATGTACCTACATAACATAAGCCTTCACACATCTTCAATTTCCATCTTTCTTCATCCTGGAACTGCAGGCTTAAAGCACAAGCTATCCTAAACAAACCCCTCACAGAACATTCCTCTAAACAGTTAACAGTGCTTTCTTGTGGTAATGCTTGCCAGGTACTTATTAGAATCCATATTAGTCTCCACCTTGAATACATTCTCCATCAAAGACCTCACTACCAAGTCCAGTCCCATACCTCTAATTTCCACAGCTGGAGTCTACCCCTTTCCCTGCAGATAATGTCCCAGGAAATATGTAGGAGAAAAAGGCAGAAATTCTGGTTCACCTAAGTGAACATCGAAGCACGTGAAACAGGGGAGACTGAAAGAATGCACGTCTCCTCCATAGAAACTTCTGAGGACATTTAATAAATAGTAATAAGACACAACTCGTAGTCACTGGACCTTAGACGTCGACGGTGCCTCGAAGCCTCACTAGTCGCCCTCACCGACACCGTGGAACATAATACTGCAAGCTACAAAATTTCAAAAACACTGACATATATGATACTCATCCTGACTAAGCCTAACCTACCTAACACAGGAATCATGTGACCTCATGGGCTACCTGACGCCATCTCAAAAACCCACATTTTCTTCAGGTCACTACATGTCACTAACACCTCACTTCAGGTCACTACATGTCACTAACACCTCACTTCAGGTCACTACATATCACTAACACCTCACTTCCAGCCTATACTGTTATTTTCGATCTTTGTGTTGCCTGGTCACAGCATGGAGAAGACCCGGGCCAAGACCTGTCCTGGGGAACCTACCTGTAACTGATCGTTGTGTGTTACAAGTGATCAATGTCCCTGGACCGAAATATTTTCTAGTAAGGATGTCCAAGTGTTTGCTCACGTATATCTCAGTGTATATACACCAAGAGGCGTAGATTTCTCAATGCATATACACCGACAGTTGTATGTCTCTTAGTGTAAATACAGCTACAGGTGGTGTACAGGTAGTCTTAATTAATGACCCTCTTGCAGTTCGAGACGATATCAACCCAAGAATACCACACACCTTTTTTTCTCTTTGCCGTTCTCTCTTCTGCTGCACTTCACTTATTCCCAAACTTTCATTCCTTCCTTACTTCCTCCTCTCCCTCTCCCAGGGCTCCAGGGAGTACAGGGAGGTCGTGATCTGATAAGACAGAAAACGGGGTAAAAATTGACAGTGACTGAGGTAAATTAGTGAGACTTGGCGGGGCGCTACTGCCGACTCGGAAACCCCTGCCACCCCTTTACAACTTTACCCCTACCCCTGCCACCCTTTCCTATCTTCACCTCTACTCCCGCCACTCCCTTCTTTTCTTCTTAAAGACACTTTTGAGTGCGCCTGAAGGGTTCTTCACGTGGTACTGGCTGCACCATTTGTAGTGTGGTGGTGAGCGTCGCCTGTAGGTCAGGCTGGCTGGTGAGTCGTCTGTGTTGAAATTCTTAGTTACATGGGTAACTTAGATATGTGTTGAGGGGCTGGGTAAGTTAGTAATGTGTTGAGGGGCTGGGTAAGTTTGATATGTGCTGAGGGGCTGGGTTAGTAATGTGTTGAGGGGCTGGGTAAGTTAGATATGTGTTGAGGGGTGGGTAACTTAGATATGTGTTGAGGGGCTGGGTAAGTTAGGAATGTGTTGAGGGGCTGGGTAAGTTAGTAATGTGTTGAGGGGCTGGGTAAGTTAGGAATATGTTGAGGGGCTAGATAAGTTAGTAATGTGTTGAGGGGCTGGGTAAGTTGAAATCTGTTGAGGGGCTGGGTTAGTAATGTGTTGAGGGGCTGGGTTAGTAATGTGTTGAGGGGCTGGGTAAGTTAAGAATGTGTTGAGGGGCTGGATAAGTTAAGAATGTGTTGAGGGGCTGGGTAAGTTAGCAATTTGTTGAGAGGTTGGGTAAGTTAGCAAAAGTTATCAGTGGTACCTCTGATATACCTTTGAAGAGTTTCGAGAGTTTCTCTACTCTCTGAGCCCAGCCATGGGCCAGGTTCGTCTGGTGGTTGCCTGGTCAACCAGGCTGTGGCTGCTGGAGGCCCTCTGCCCCACATATCAGTGGTGGCCCATGGGGCGCCACTGATACTTTCTGCCTTGCATCAGAGAATTTCCTCTCCTGTCTATTGATGTCTTGCAACACTGTAAAGCTCCTGACGATACACGAAATTGTGAAAGATCTAGAGCTAAATAATTACCATTCCCATGTGGCTTGTTCTGCATTGTTAAGATCGTCTGTTTGCCACTTTATTGTATGGGACTACAATAAATCCAAGAAAACGAACATATATTAGTACGTAAACAATGTAGATTCATTGGTGCGGTAATCTCTCGACATTTAATACTATTTACCTAATATATACATACTTGCAGGAGCTGGCGTCATCAAACTCTACTTCACTTGTACTGAGTAGCATTTTTAAAATGTCACTGACCCCGAAATGATGTGCATACTATGGGCTTTCAACTTATTGTACCACTTAATAATAATTTGCATAAATTTATAAATATTACATATATCAGGAAGTAAAAGGGAAGTGACTCAAGTGGGAGGGGAGAGGAGGGGGCTAGGCAATGAGTGGGTGGGGAGTGAGGAGGTTAAGCTGGGGGTCAGAGGTGAGATAGGTCAACCCACTTGTATATGAGGTATACACAAGGGTGAGCTAGTGTACTCACACTGACCACACCACACTACACTCACTGACCACATCACACTACACTCACTGACCACACCACACTACACTCACTGACCACACCACACTACACTCACTGAGCACACCACACTACATTCACTGACCACACCACACTCACTGACCACACCACACTACACTCACTGACCACACCACACTACATTCCCTGACCACACCACACTCACTGACCACACTACACTCACTGAACACACTACACTCACTGAACACACCACACTACACTTACTGACCACACCACACTACATTCACTGACCACACCACACTATACTCACTGACCACATCACACTATACTCACTGACCACACTTCACTCACTGACCACAAAACACCACACTCATTGACCACACCACACATCACTCACTACCACACCACACTCACTACCACACCACACTCACTGACCACATTACACCACACTCAATGACTTCATCACAACAAACACCTCATCTTATCACCACCACATACATAGCTATACACTAGTGACACACCACCACGACATGCAGATGAACGAATGGACAGAAGGACAGGTAGAAAGGCACACAAACAGACAGACTAGAGAACATATAGACAGACACACACACACACACAGTGCGGGGCCAGGAGTTGAGTCTCGACCCCTGCAACCAAAATTAGGTGAGTACGTACACACACACACACACACACACACACACACACACACACACATACACACACACACAACAGGCCTAGTGTCTAATCGACGCGTGCCTAAGACAAAATGGTAACTCACCAGCAAGGGGATGGACAGACCAAAAAATAACACAAGCAGGCAGAGACAGTCTTGACCAAGCACGTTGGAAACTTAGTAAGGTTCACTAGTTTGCAACCAGACTATTCCCTGGGCTGAGGAATGAGCAGTTTATAATTAAAGCTTAAAAAGAAATTGACCCTGACAACTCAGGAAGAGGAGGAGGAGGAAGGAGGGGAGACATGATTAAGGCGTCCAAGATACTCCGGAGGAAGTGAGAGGACTAAAAGGTATTGGACAGAGTGAATCACATCCACCATTAACAAGGAAACATAAATACTTTTTATCAGTATCTCATTTTTCTCTTTCCTTTACTGTGTGCTTCACTGTGACGTCATCTTGGTTATTATTATTATTTCTTGATTACGACGAGAGATAAGGAGAAGAGAGCAAGAGTTATATTTAGCCAAGGAGAGTAGCTGGCTGTCTTGGGTTACGCTGGAGTGAGCACCTATTAAAAAATGTGTTTATATATATATATATATATTATATTATATATATATAATATATATATATATATATATATATATATATATATATATATATATATATATATATATATATTATATATACAGTGTTCGTCACGGCATTATGTACATATTATGTTATGCCGAATAGGTAAAACTTGCGATTTTGGCTTAAACAGCAACGCACTTCTTGCCGAATAGGACAAGCGAAAATTTGTGTATGCAATAATTTCTCAAAATATCATTCTGAACCTAACGAAAAAATATATTTCATTGTGTTTGTTTATTATTAAATTACTGTAAACGTATCTAAAATATATTTAGTTAGATTAGACTAAATAAATTGCGCTTGTTATGATAAGGTTAAGTAAGTTTTATAAGGTTCTTTTGGTACAAAATTATTAATTTTTACATTAACATAAACGAAAAAATATATCTTTAAACGTATAAGAGAAAAATTTAGAAAGGACTTAATTTTAAATGAGTTCTTGCTAATTGACCAGTTTTACCTATTCGGCACGATATATATATATATATATATATATATATATATATATATATATATATATACACACATATATACAGTATATAGGAAAGTACCACCACTAGTATTATTTTGAGACCCTCAGCTTCGTAACAACAAAAACAGCCTTTGATGGGTTTCGAGAGGTTTCCTACCCTGCAGCCCGGCCCTGGGCCAGCCTTGTTTGGTGCTTGGTTAGTCATTCAGACTGTTGCTGCCGGCTGCTCACTATCCATCACAGCCTGGCTGATCCGGCACTTGGTGGAAATACAAATGGGGTTTCAACACTTGTCCCAACAGTGTTTCTGATATCTTCTGGTAAGATGTTAAATAGTTTGGGACCGGGGATGTTAATACAACGTTCTCTTATTGTGTCCACAGTGCCCCGACTTTTCATTGGGTTTACTATACATTTTCTCACATATCTCTCACTCCAGCATGTTGCTATGACAGCGTGCAGATTTAGGACTAGGTTCTCAAGTACCTTCCAATGTATTATATTTGGACCTGTTTGGGAAAAAAATACTGAACAGCAGAAAATAAAGAATAATAAAAAATACTGGAGGCTAGAAATAATGGGTGGGGCCAAGAACTATGACTCGACGATTCACACCCACCGACCGTGGTTCATGCCTACACCCACTGCCAATGGCCCATGCCCACTACCTGTGTTCCTCGCTACACCCATTCTTTTTTATTTTATTAACAAATCACTAAAACTGTTAAGTCATCACTCACACATTGCATTTCTAACGTTATCATATTTACACTACCATCAACTTGCTACTGTCCTCTTTCATAATACATCCATTTTTTTCAGATCTCACAATCAATCATTCCGTGTCATCAAATTAAGAAAAAATGGGAACCATCCCCACCATTTATAACGACCAGTACTCCATAGAACGAAGACTAGAAAAATATATGATATACACCTGGAAGATGCTGGAGGGTCTCGTCCCAAATTTGCACACCGAAATCACTACATATGAACACAAGAGGCTTGGCAGACGGTGCAGGATACCTCCGGTGAAAAGCAGGAAAGTGATGAGTACACCGAGACAGAAGTCAGTAAGTGTAAAGGAACCATGACTCTTCAACACCCTCCCTTCATGCATACGGGGGATTACCAACTAACCCCTGGCTGTCTTCAAGTGGGATGGTGACAACATTCCTCTGATCAGTTCTTGATCAGCTGGGTTCTGGTGTATACGTTGGACTGCGGGCTGCGGGCACCAACAACCTGACTAATCAAGTTAGCAACCAAGAGGGCTGGTCTGGGACCGAAGGGGCGATGACCTCCTGAAGCGACTACAGGTAACCTATAGGTTCTTAAGCAAGCACCTTGTGGGGAGAGTGGCACCCTGTGGGAAGAATGGCACCCTGTGGGGAGAGTGGCACCCTGTGGGGAGAGTGGCACCCTGTGGGGAGAGTGGCACCCTGTGGGGAGAGTGGCATCCTGTGGGGAGAGTGGCACCCTACAGGGAGCGTGACACCTTGTGGGGAAAGTGACACCCTGTGCGGAGAGTGGCACCCTGTGGGGAGAGTGGCACCCTGTGGGGAGAGTGGCACCCTTCAGGGAGACTGACACCTTGTGGGAAGAGTGGCACCCTGTGGGGAGAGTGGCACCCTGTGGGGAGTGGCACCTTGTGCGGAGAATAGCACCTTGTGGGGAGAATAGCACCTTGTGGGGAGAGGGCACTGCTCCCAGAGACGCCCTAACACCTAGGGACAAACCACTCAAACCTCACCATCGCTTTGTGATCTACTGTGTGGGACACCCACTACCTGTGGCCTACGCTCACACCCATTATCCGTGGCCTACGCTCACACCCACTACCTGAGGCATACGCTCACATTTATTACCTGTGACCTATGCTCACACCCCCTACCTGTGGCCTACGCTCACACCCACTACCTGAGGCATACGCTCACATTTATTACCTGTGACCTATGCTCACACCCACTACCTGTGACCTATGCTCACACCCACTACCTGTGGCCTACGCTCACACCCACTGTGGCCTACGCTCACATTTATTACCTGTGACCTATGCTAACACCCACTACCTGTGGCGTACACTTACACCCACCGCCCATGGTCTACATTCGGTCTCTTCACACCGCACACGCCCACCACCCGTGGCTACATCCAATCCTTGCCGTGGTCCACATCCAATCTCACCCGTGTTCGCAACCTGCGCGCTTCTTGCTCTTGAAATGTAATATCTGCCTCACTATTATCCACACGGAATATGCAAATGCTGGCCTGTCGATTCGCACTGTGAGAATTACCATACGATGAGCACAACACGGGCAAAAATTCTCCGACACAAATACCAACGTTTTTCCCAGTTTCCAGATTTCCTCCTCACAACTACTGGTGCTCTACCCCCCTCACTCTGCACCCCCTCACTCTGCACCCCCTCACTCTGCACCCCTCACTCTACACCCCCCTCACTGCACCTCCTCACTCTACACCCCCCTCACTCTACACCCCCTCACTCTGCACCCCTCACTCTGCACCCCTCACTCTGCACCCCCTCACTCTACACCCCCACACTCTGCACCCCCTCTCTCCCTCTGCACACTCCCCCTCCCTCCCTCTGAACACTCCCCCTCCCTCACTCTGCACACTACCCCATCCCTCACTCTGCAAACTACCCCATCCCTCACTCTGCAAACTACCCCTTCCCTCACTCTGAACACTACCCCGTCCCTCACTCTGAACACTACCCCCTCCCTCACTCTGAACACTACCCCCTCCCTCACTCTGAACACTACCCCTCCCTCCTCTGAACACTACCCCCTCCCTCCCTCTACACACTTCCCCTTCCTCACTCTACACACTCCCCCTCCCACATTCTACACACTCCCCTCTCTCACTCTACATACTCCCCCTCCCTCACTCTGCACACTCCCCCTCCCTCACCCAGCACACTCCCCTCCCTCACTCTACACACTCCCCTTCCCTCATCCAGCACACTCCCTTCCTTCACCCAACACACTCCCCCTCCCTCACTCTGCACACTCCCCCTCCCTCACCCAGCACACTCCCCTCCCTCACCCCACATCTCCAACGTTACCAACACAAATGTTTCTTAACATGAATGCCAGTCTTTCAGCAACATTTCCTCCCATACAGACCGACATATACATACCAGTATACATAGTGACATACATTCCAGTATACATACAGACATATACATACCAGTATACATACGGATTCCGGGAAGGCAAATCCTGTGTAACAAACCTCCTAGAGTTCTATGATAAAGTAACAGAGGTAAGGCAGGAGAGAGAAGGGTGGGTTGATTGCATTTTCCTGGACTGCAGGAAGGCCTTCGACACAGTTCCTCACATGAGATTAGTAAAGAAGTTGGAAGAACAAGCAGGTATAACAGGAAGGGCACTGGAATGGATCAGGGAATACCTCAAAGGGAGGCAACAACGGGTCATGGTGCGTGGTGAGGTATCACAGTGGGCGCCTGTGACGAGCGGTGTACCGCAGGGGTCAGTCCTAGGACCAGTGTTATTCCTGGTATATGTAAATGACATGACGGACGGGATAGACTCAGAAGTGTCTCTATTCGCGGATGATGTGAAAATAATGAGGAGAATCACATCGGAAGAAGACCAGGCAGGGCTGCAAACAGACCTGGACAAGCTCGACATCTGGTCTAGCAGATGGCTTCTCGAATTCAATCCCTCCAAATGCAAAGTCATGAGGATCGGAGAAGGGCAAAGAAGACCGCTGACAGAGTACAAGCTAGGCGGACAAAGGCTACAAACCTCGGCAAAGGAGAAAGACCTTGGAGTGAGTATAACGCCAAACACGTCTCCGGAGGCACACATCAACCAGATAACTGCGGCAGCATATGGGCGTCTGGCAAACCTTAGATTAGCGTTCCGTTACCTTAACAAGGAATCGTTCAAGACACTGTATACCGTGTACGTCAGGCCCATACTAGAATATGCAGCACCAGTCTGGAACCCACACCTGGTCAAGCACGTAAGGAAACTAGAGAAAGTGCAAAGGTTTGCGACAAGGTTAGTTCCACAACTCAGGGGTCTGTCTTATGAAGAAAGATTGAGGGAAATAGGACTAACAACACTGGAGGAAAGAAGGGTCAGAGGAGACATGATAACGACATACAAAATACTGCGGGGAATTGACAAGGTAGATAGTGACAGGATGTTTCAGAGAGGGAACACAGAAACAAGGTGACACAACTGGAAGCTGAAGACTCAGATGAGTAAAAGGGATGTCAGGAAACATTTCTTCAGCCATAGAGTAGTCAGGAAGTGGAATGTACTAGAGAAAGATATAGTGGAGGCAGGAACCATACATAGTTTTAAGACAAGGTATGATAAAGCTCATGGAGCAGGGAGAGCAGAGACCCAGTAGCAGACAGCGAAGAGGCGGGGCCAGGAGCTGAGTCTCGACCCATGCAATCACAATTAGGTGAGTACAATTAGGTGAGTACAGACATATACATACCAGTATACATACAGACTGACATATACATACCAGTATACATACAGACTGACATATACATACCAGTATACATACAGACTGACATATACATACCAGTATACTACAGACTGACATATACATACCAGTATACATACAGACTGACATATACATACCAGTATACATACAGACTGACATATACATACCAGTATACATACAGACTGACATATACATACCAGTATACATACAGACTGACATATACATACCAGTATACATACAGACTGACATATACATACCAGTATACATGCAAACTGAAACCCACGAGGGAGTGAATGTAACTTTATACAAAATACAGTTTTGTGTGGACCGCACTCCAGAACCCGGAATTTTAATTCCGGGTTCTACCAGTCTTGCTGACAAAAAAAAACATGCATTCTGAAACTGATTGTCATATATTATTACTGTTATTTTTTACACAGAGTAACTCGTGTGGTGTCACCGAACACTTCTTTACGTCGTCCACTGAAGGTGAGTATATTATTCTGGCATCAAGAATTGCTGTCTCGCCACTATGACACGTTTCCTGGACACAAGTTACTGTGAATGTTACCTGGACACAGGTTATTGTAAATGTCATGTTACCTGGACACAAGTTACTGTGAATGTCATGTTACCTGGACACAAGTTACTGTGAATGTCATGTTACCTGGACACAGGTTATTGTGAATGTCATGTTACCTGGACACAAGTTACTGTGAATGTCATGTTACCTGGACACAGGTTACTGTGAATGTCATGTTACCTGGACACAAGTTACTGTGAATGTCATGTTACCTGGACACAAGTTATTGTGAATGTCATATTAACTGGACATAAATGAATGAGATTCTGGTTCATGTTATTTTAATTAGATATTTCAAAGTCCTTGTTGTAAACTGTATCGAGTATCGTCTTTACTGTACTTGTATAACATCGTTACCCAGCAAGTGGCCTGGTTCCGACACCAGGCAGCAATGATCCTGGGATCTATCACCAGGTAAACTAACACTTAGTAATGTCACCCCAGCAACACCAGTTTATGTTAAACCTGGGCTTGAGACACTATTCCGTATCACCTGGATTGCGAGAGTAGAACTAGAGTGTTTCTAATGGACAAGTCTGTTCTTCACAGTACACTATGAGTGTCAACAGTGCCTAGTAGCGTTACAGTTGCTTGTACAGTAGTGCTGCACATTACTCAAGGCGCAGGTATACTAGGTGTGACTGGCGAGTTGTGCCGACAAATATTGCAATAAGATGTCGTTTGTTGCAAAGTCTTCATTCTAACAAAGTTTAACTCACTGTTAGAGATCTGTCACGTCATGAACTTTATCAAGACTATAAAGTCATGACATGATCAAACTCATCACTAAGCTTTAATAAAGACTTACCATACATTTACCTGGAGATAACTGGAGAGGGTTTTGGGGGTCAACGCCCCATGGTTAAAGTTTTCATTAGCAGTGCTTTCTTTACACCATTATATATGTGTGCAATAATCGCGAACAAGTAGACACAAAATGCAAAACAACCACGGGGGGAGTTGAATGACAGCTCTAGGCCTTTCGTGTTGCAATCAACACATCCGGAGCTTGCAATATTGCAGAAAAGGAGAAAATCCAAGCAAATACGAAGCGTCTTTGCTTGATTCAAGCAAAGACGCTTCCTCTGAACGTATTTGCTTGGAATTCCTTCTTTTTCTGCAACACTGCAAGCTCCTGATATGTTGATTGCAACACGAAAGGCCTAGAGGTATTATTCAACTCCCCGTGGTTGTTTTGTGTTATATATATATATATATATATATATATATATATATATATATATATATATATATATTGTGTGTGTGTGTGTGTAGGGTGTGTGTATGTGTGTGTGTATGTGTGTGTGTATGTGTGTGTGTGTGTGTGTGTGTGTGTGTGTATGTGTGTGTATGTGTGTGTGTGTGTGTGTGTGTGTGTGTGTGTGTGTGTGTGTGTGTGTGTGTGTGTGTGTGTGTGTGTGTGTGTGTGTGTGTGAGTGATTTTTCCTGCCTGCCTGAAATCCTGTATTTATCTCTCAGGGGTTGAGATGATAGCCACGAGGCACTACTTTAGCTTGTGAAGGCTGGCTATAACCATCATGGTCAAGAGGAGCCGTCAAGTGCAGCAGATAATCCTCGAGGAAGAGGTAAGTTAGGCGCCAGGGTGTGCCAGACCCCCTGCTCTGTCATCACATAAACCGAAGCAGTGTTTGATGCCATCACCACACAACCACAACTAACGCAAACACAAAATGTGTTAATTGTAAGCTTTGGGTGTTTGTAAATACGATCTAAAAAAAAAAAAAAAAACTGACATTCAGATTTGACCATCCAAAAAATGCCGTGATATTTCAAATAAAGCCTTGAGTTTTAAACTGGTAAAGAGATAATAATATAAACACTAATACCACTTGAAAGAAAACGTGAAGTTCAAGTTAGGTCAGCATCAAACTAACCCTGGTATTTACAACCATACAGACAGACAGCAGAGATTTTTTGTTTTTGTGTCAGGAAGCAAAAATAAGGAATGACAACATGGACAAGAAAATACGACCACCTGGGAGCCATGCTGGCTTCTCCCCTTCCCCCCCCCCAACAAACAAATGATATAACATTATTGGCTTTTGTAACTATGCACTTCTTAACCAAGGAACAACAAAACACGGTTTAACGTTTGCAGCTTTCACAGAGACTCGCATAAAAACCTATTTTGACCCGAAATACTGATACCCGGATACATTGTACTCGGAGGTAGCCCAGATAAGCAGGTCACAAGAGTACGGTTTATCTGTACGTAAAGAGTCGCTCACTGGCACTGAGTTACCTCGCTCACTGGCACTGAGTTACCTCGCTCACTGGCACTGAGTTACCTCGCTCACTGGCACTGAGTTACCTCGCTCACTGGCACTGAGTTACCTAACACCACAAATGATGTTTCAGCAGTAAAACTGAAACTCAGAATCTAGTTATTGCACCTGTATATAAACCACCAGATATAACTTCCCAGCAGGCCTGGTCATGCACCGGGGAGCGGGGGCGCTGACCCCCGGAATTCCCTCCAAGTAGCTTAAGGATCAGCTACTGATAATCAGTTACTGTCTCCAAAATATTTGCAACCCCCCCCCGGCCACAAGCTTCCTCTTGCTCGGCGTGTACAATTTCAGACATTTAAAATGAAGGAATATAGTAAATGCCATAACAGGAGAAAATGTCAAGAGCAAGTGCACAAGAGCCACACAAAAGATAACTATTAAAACATAAAAATCTTCTTAAGTCAGCAATTAGTGGATCAGGACCTAATTAAGTTGAGACTTTCATACTCAAGTGTGACACATATTTCTTGTTTACTTACACCTCAGGTGTTTTGAATGATCCTGTACGCAGGTTCCTGGAGGCAGGTCTATGTTCTCGTGCCTTCCATACTCCGTTCATCATTTTCTGTTGTGACCTTTGTGAAGGGTTTCCAGAACTTTCCTACTCTCTCGCAACCCGGCCCTGTGCCAGGCTTCCTTGGTGCTTGCTTGATCAACCAGGCTGTTGCTGCTGGCGGCCCGCTGGCCCACATATCCATCACAGCCTGGTCTTGAGCAGCCCAACACGGGCATGAGGGTCTGTTAGACAAATTTAACTTCAACAATACAGTAACTGAGATGAAATACATCATGGCATTAATGAGAAATGCTGTGAATATTATATGAATAATATGAAGTTAAAGCAGAGTGTAAAAAAAAAAAAAATATTATATACAAAATTCAGAACAAACACACATCCAGTACTGAGCCCATACATACTTAAGGAGATGCAACTTACACTGATGACAACAAAGAAATGAACGCGATACTAAAGTCACAATATAACTGTGTGTTCAGAGAGCGGCTCATCTGATGGACAATCCAAATAAATTTTTCATCAATAAATATATGTAAGTTGGTGTGTTTATAATTGTAGATGTGTGCAACTTGTGGTGTTCCTAAGTTGGTGTGGCCATGTGCTCGTCATCTCTTGGTCTGACACAAGATAACACTGCAATGTTGATCCACATCCTCTGACACATCAATGTTTTTCCTGGTTCCAGTGTCAATTACTCAAACTATCAACTTCTTTTCAGCATCTCCCGACATCCATCCTAGCCATCAAATTCCTTCAAGAATAATCGAGGCAAATAAACAAATATTTCACCACTTTGCTTCAACAAAGGGAGTTAGTACATTTAAGCCTCTCAATGTTACCTGAGGATACACATTTCTGCTTTAAAAGCTTAACACCATAAGAACACAGTTCGTGTTTACTTCCTGCCAATCTCTTGCTTTACACACTGGAAGAAAAACAATACCGCCACTACTTTCCCTTTCCCAAGGGAAGACAAGACTATTAATTTTCCATAAATTTTCTACCATATCAACTTACCAATTTCTTATTCTTAAACACAAACTTGTTCTCTACAAAAGACGGTGCTTTTTCTCACAAATTACACTTCGTTGATTACTCCTCGGAGCTAAGTCTCTACAACAAAATTTAGTAATTCAATATTTGTTATTCTAGGTTAGGTAAAGTTTCGCTGGGTTAATATATATTAACTTGTATTTACCGCAAGTTAACCAACTATAAAGGAGCGGCTGACGGTTGACAATGTGGGACACTGCTGTACTTCCAAAGTTGATCTCGACGTTCGTTAAGTTGAAGGATGGTCTGATATAACAAACAAGTAGCATAATTTATGAAATAAGAAGAAAGTCAGAGGCTTGGTAAACTGTGCAAAATATCCTCAATGAAAAACAGCGGTGCCATGAGTACACTAAGGTAACTCAGTAAGTATAAAGGGACCAAGACTCTTCAACCCCCCTTTCTTCATATATAAGGGGAATTAATAACAGACTCGTGGCTGTCGTCAGGAGGGAACTTGATAAGTTCATGTCACTTCTTGATCAACCGGGCTGTGACGTCTACGTTCAACTCTTTATGGTTAGTATCAGCAACCTGGTTGATCACAACTCTCTATTCCATTATCCTTGCCTCAACCCGTTGATGACAGCACAGTGCTTGTAGATAAATGGTTCAGAGAACATGGCTCTCAATCAGCACAGTCCTTGTAGCAGACAATCCTCTGCAGACAGTCCTCTGCAGACAGCCCAGATAAGGACTGAGAAGTATTCTGGTATCTGCTTTTCCCATGTATTACCTCCTGGTACATGTGCCAGATTAGCCAAGTTGTAATGACTATGTGGGGCTTCGGGCAGCAACAGCCTAATTGACCTGTCAGACAACAAAGAAGTGCGGCCTCAGGCTGGCCTGCCTGCCAGGATAGAAGAACCCTTGAAACTGGTTACAAGTTTGTCACTGGTTATAGATATTCCCATTCACAACACTGACTTCGTGCAGTACTGACTTCAAATATTAATTTAAATCTTCTCTCAGTGGTCAGTAACATTTCTAACACATCACGTGAGCTCCCCAACAACCTGGCTGATCAAATCGTTTCCCAGGAGGCCTGGTCTGGGCCGGGCCGCGGGGGCCATGACTCTCCCCAACTATCGATTAAAGGCAGGTAGACCTGTTTAAGCTCTTGCAGTGATGAGCTTTTAAACACTAGTTATTTAAGACTGTTCCAGTTGATATCTGGTGTTTCCCTAAGAGTACATACCAAAGTTTCTAACCAGCCAAGATCTTATAATGCAATGTCTTAACCAGTCAAACAACTAACGCAGTGACTAACCTGCCAAACTACTAATCAAACATGCAAATCAAGGCAACCCATTAACCAAACACAAAAACTAATGAGCCTCTACCTCAGACTACTAGCCCCGTCATCACTAACCTTCTACCTCAGACTACTAGCCCCGTCATCACTAACCTTCTACCTCAGACTACTAGCCCCGTCATCACAAACCTTCTACCTCAGACTACTAGCCCGTCATCACTAACCTTCTACATCAGACTACTAGCCCGTCATCACTAACCTTCACATCAGACTACTAGCCCGTCATCACTAACCTTCTACATCAGACTACTAGCCCCGTCATCACTAACCTTCTACCTCAGACTACTAGCCCCGTCATCACTAACCTTCTACCTCAGACTACTAGCCCCGTCATCACTAACCTTCTACCTCAGACTACTAGCCCCGTCATCACAAACCTTCTACCTCAGACTACTAGCCCCGTCATCACTAACCTTCTACATCAGACTACTAGCCCCGTCATCACTAACCTTCTACATCAGACTACTAGCCCCGTCATCACTAACCTTCTACATCAGACTACTAGCCCCGTCATCACTAACCTTCTACATCAGACTACTAGCCCCGTCATCACTAACCTTCTACATCAGACTACTAGCCCCCTCGTCACTAACATCTCACCCCTGCCTCCGAGCCTCGTCTTCCCCTCATCACTAACCTCTCACCCTGGCCTCCCAGCCTCGTCTCCCCCTCATCACTAACCTCTCACCCCTGCCTCACAACCTCGTCTCCCCCTCATCACTAACCTCTCACCCCTGCCTCACAACCTCGTCTCCCCCTCGTCACTAACCTCTCACCCCTGCCTCACAACCTCGTCTCCCCCTCGTCACTACCCTCACACAAATAAAAACTCTGCCTTTCAGCAGGGAGTTTTTCTGGGAGCGTGGTGTTCCCCTCGTGACAACAAGTGCACCTGCCACTAATGAGTGACAGCCTCACCTTGATGGCTGGGGTGCCACGAACAACCTGCCCACCCCAACAATGCTCTCGCATTCCTACTGGCGGTGCAATATGTATGTTGTATGTGTGTGAATGTATATATATATATATATATATATATATGCAAAAAGATCACAATAAACAGGTGATATCAAAATATGCAAGAAAACCACTATGAAAAAATAGAAGAATTCCAAGCGCTTTCGTGACTACTCACATTATCAAGGAACTATAACAGGAAACATGACAAGAAGGGCTTATATAAGGGGCGAGACTACACCTCACAGTCACATCACACTAACAAAGACTACACCTCACAGTCACATCACACTAACAAAGACTACACCTCACAGTCACATCACACTAACAAAGACTACACCTCACAGTCACATCACACTAACAAAGACTTGGTTGATATGCTTTTCTTTCTTAAGAATTTTAATATCAAAGTTGTATTTAAAAATCTTGATACAGTAAAAAGACTTTTGATAAAAAATTCCCCCCAAAATGCTGACGGATGTGTCTATAAGATTCCCTGTAAAATATGCGATAAAGTTTATTATGGTCAAACTGGTAAAAGTCTTGAACTAAGATTAAAACAACATAAATATAGCATTAGAACTGGACAAGATTCTAATGCTCTATTTATTCATGTGAGAGACTTTAACCACACAATTGATTTTCAAAATGCTGAGAAGGTTGTATCAAGCAAGTCCATGGTTGAGAGAAATATAATAGAATCATGTTTCATTAAAAGCAGTTTTGAAAATAATATGAATATTTCTTTTGGTTTATATAAATTGGATTCATTTATAATTAATAAAATTTGGGAAGAATTTAATGATAAATTGGACTAATCTTAATTCTTGGGAAGAGTTTCAGGTCCTTTCTTATGTTCCTCTTCACAGAGTCGTGCGTTGTTACGCTACTGTGAGGTGTAGTCTTTGTTAGTGTGATGTGACTGTGAGGTGTAGTCTCGCCCTTATATAAGCCTTCTTGTCATGTTTCCTGTTATAGTTCCTTGATAATGTGAGTAGTCACGAAAGCGCTTAGAATTCTTCTATTTTTTCATAGTGTTTTCTGATATATATATATATATATATATATATATATATATATATATATATATATATATATATATATATATATATATATATATATACATATATATATATATATATATATATATATATATATATATATATATATATATACAGTGGACCCTCGGTTTTCGTTCACCTCAAAACTCGAACAATTATGTAAATGTATTTTTGTAAGAGCTTTGTAAGTGTATTTTAGGTAAAACTGGTCAATTAGCAAGAACTCATTTAAAATTAAGTCCTTTCTAAATTTTCTCTTATATATTTAGAGACATATTTTTTCATTTATGTTAATATAAAAATTAATGATTTTGTACCAAAAGAACCTTAGGAAGCTTACCTAACCTTATTATAACAAGCGCAATTTAATTTAGCCTAATCCAACTAAATATATTTTATATAAGTTTACGATAATTTAATAATAAACAAATACAATGATAAATATTTTTTCGTTAGGTTCAGCGAAATTATGAAACTTGATTCTATTATAAAAAGCAGTTTTGAAATTAATATTAATATTTCTTTTTGTTTATATAATTAATAAAATCTGGGAAGAATTTAATGATACATTAGACAAGTAAAAAATCTTAATGCTCGGGTAGAGTATCAGGTGTGTTTCACAGAGTCGGGTGTTGTCACGTGACTGTGAGGTGTAGTCTTGTTGTGACGTGATTGTGAGGTGTAGTCTTGTTGTAGTGACGGGATTGTGAGGTGTAGTCTTGTTGTAGTGACGGGATTGTGAGGTGTAGTCTTGTTGTGGTGACGTGATTGTGAGGTGTAGTCTTGTTGTAGTGACGTGATTGTGAGGTGTAGTCTTGTTGTAGTGACGTGATTGTGAGGTGTAGTCTTGTTGTAGTGACGGGATTGTGAGGTGTAGTCTTGTTGTAGTGACGGGATTGTGAGGTGTAGTCTTGTTGTGGTGACGTGATTGTGAGGTGTAGTCTTGTTGTAGTGACGGGATTGTGAGGTGTAGTCTTGTTGTGGTGACGTGATTGTGAGGTGTAGTCTTGTTGTGGTGACGTGATTGTGAGGTGTAGTCTTGTGGTAGTGACGGGATTGTGAGGTGTAGTCTTGTTGTGACGTGATTGTGAGGTGTAGTCTTGTTGTAGTGACGGGATTGTGAGGTGTAGTCTTGTTGTGGTGACGTGATTGTGAGGTGTAGTCTTGTTGTAGTGACGTGATTGTGAGGTGTAGTCTTGTTGTAGTGACGGGATTGTGGGGTGTAGTCTTGTTGTAGTGACGGGATTGTGAGGTGTAGACTTGTTGTAGTGACGTGATTGTGAGGTGTAGTCTTGTTGTGGTGACGTGATTGTGAGATGTAGTCTTGTTGTAGTGACGTGATTGTGAGGTGTAGTCTTGTTGTGGTGACGGGATTGTGAGGTGTAGTCTTGTTGTGGTGACGTGATTGTGAGGTGTAGTCTTGTTGTAGTGACGTGATTGTGAGGTGTAGTCTTGTTGTAGTGACGGGATTGTGAGGTGTAGTCTTGTTGTAGTGACGGGATTGTGAGGTGTAGACTTGTTGTAGTGACGTGATTGTGAGGTGTAGTCTTGTTGTAGTGACGGGATTGTGAGGTGTAGTCTTGTTGTAGTGACGGGATTGTGAGGTGTAGTCTTGTTGTAGTGACGGGATTGTGAGGTGTAGTCTTGTTGTAGTGACGGGATTGTTATAAAGGGCGAGGGGAGGTGGAAGAATGGAAAAGGGTAGGAGGTGAGGTGATAGGAAATGATGAGAGGAAGAAAGGATTAGTGAAGGAAAGGATGAAGGGAGAAAGGAAGGAAGGGATGAGGGGAGAAAGGGAGGATGGGATGAGGGGAGAAAGGGAGGATGGGATGAGGGGGAGAAAGGGATGAGGGGAGAAAGGGAGGAAGGGATGAGGGGAGAAAATGATGAGGGGAGAAAGGGAGGAAGGGATGAGGGGGAGAAAGGGATGAGGGGAGAAAGGAATGAGAAGAGAAAGGGAGGAAGGGATGAGGGGGAGAAAGGGAGGAAGGGATGAGGGGAGAAAGGGAGGAAGGGATGAGGGGAGAAAGGGATGATGGGGAGAAAGGGAGGAAGGGATGAGGGGAGAAAGGGATGAGGGGGAGGAAGGGATGAGGGGGAGAAAGGGAGGAAGGGATGAGGCGACGAAGGGGAGGAAGGGATGAGGGGAGAAAGGGATGAGGGGGAGAAAGGGATGAGGGGGAGAAAGGAAGGGATGAGGGGAGAAAGGGATGAGGGGAGAAAGGTAGGAAGGGATGAGGGGAGAAAGGGAGGAAGGGATGAGGGGGAGAAAGGGATGAGGGGGAGAAAGGGATTATGGGGAGAAAGGGATTAGGGGGAGAAAGGGATGAGGGGGAGAAAGGAAGGGATGAGGGGAGAAAGGGAGGAAGGGATGACGGAAGGAAGGGATGAGGGGAGAAAGTAATGAGGGGAAAGGGATGAGGGGAGCAAGGAATGAGGGGAAAGGGAGAAAGGGATGAGGGAAGGAAGGGATGACGGGAGGAAAGGATGAGAGTAAAAAGGAGAGAAGTGAGGGAAGGGGCGAGGGGAAAATGCAACTTTGTTATTAATGGCGTGGAATATAGAGATGTCAGTGTGCAGCACTGTGTCTAAACAATGCTACCTGGCCAGGTAACCTCTCAACCCCCCTGACCACACCAGCATCTATTACAACTTTCTTTTGGTTACAGTAATCATGGACTGACCGTCGTTTCAAAGCTTCTGAAGACGTGTGCTTCCGTCCGTACATGATGGAACTTCCAGACCTGCTGGAAGTCCAATCGTCAGCTCCAGACCTGCTGGAAGTCCAATCGTGGGCTCCAGACCTGCTGGAAGTCCAATCGTCAGCTTCAGACCTGCTGGAAGTCCAATCGTGGGCTCCAGACCTGCTGGAAGTCCAATCGTGGGCTCCAGACCTGCTGGAAGTCCAATCGTGGGCTCCAGACCTGCTGGAAGTCCAATTGTGGGCTCCAGACCTGCTGGAAGTCCGATCGTGAGCTCCAGACCTGCTGGAGGTCCCATCGTCAGCTCCAGACCTGCTGGAAGTACCATCGTGAGATCCAGACCTGCTGGAAGTCCCATCGTGAGTTCCAGACCTGCTGGAAGTCCAATCGTGGGCTACAGACCTGATGGAAGTCCAATCGTGGGCTCCAGACCTGCTGGAAGTCCAATCGTGAGCTCCAGACCTGCTGGAAGTCCCATCGTGAGCTCCAGACCTGCTGGAGGTCCCATCGTCAGCTCCAGACCTGTTGGAAGTACCATCGTGAGCTCCAGACCTGCTGGAAGTCCCATCGTGGGCTCCAGACCTGCTGGAAGTCCCATCGTGAGCTCCAGACCTGATGGAAGTCCCATCGTGAGCTCCAGACCTGCTGGAAGTCCCATCGTGAGCTCCAGACCTGCTGGAAGTCCCATCGTGAGCTCCAGACCAGCTGAAAGTCCAATCGTCAGCTCCAGACCTGCTGGAAGTCCCATCGTGAGCTCCAGACCTGCTGGAAGTCCCATCGTGAGCTCCAGACCTGCTGGAAATACCATCGTGAGCTCCAGACCTGTTGGAAGTCCCATCGTGGGCTCCAGACCTGCTGGAAGTCCCATCGTGGGTTCCAGACCTGCTGGAAGTCCCATCGTGAGCTCCAGACCTGCTGGAAGTCCCATCGTGAGCTCCAGACCTGCTGGAAGTCCCATCGTGAGCTCCAGACCTGCTGGAAGTCCCATCGTGAGCTCCAGACCTGCTGGAGGTCCCATCGTCAGCTCCAGACCTGCTGGAAGTCCCATCGTGAGCTCCAGACCTGCTGGAAGTCCCATCGTGAGCTCCAGACCTGCTGGAAGTCCCATCGTGAGCTCCAGACCTGCTGAAAGTCCCATCGTGAGCTCCAGACCTGCTGGAAGTCCCATCCTGAGCTCCAAACCTGCTGGAAGTCCCATTCTGACCTGCAGACCTGGAAGTGATATTAAAAACAACTCTCCACCACAAAATTAATTAACAAGGGTGAGGCATTCATGCCTGTGTCTACCTGCTCTCCAGCTGTACCAAGATGACCCTCACTGCCTTTGAAATACTTTGGACGGGCCCAGGCCCGGTCCTGGGCTAGTTTGCTACTTGCTGAATCCATAGTTCGAGATAACTGAAGGCACATGTTAAAATCTCCCATGGGGTGCAAGGATCAAGTAAAAAACAAACGTCAACTGAGCTTAGTGTGAACACGAACACGAACACACACACACACACACACACACACACACACACACACACACACAGGCAAGGGGCGGCAAATAAAACAAGTGGAATATAGGTAAAACGGCAAGCTGGGTGCAGGTCAGACGAGCCTCAATCTCATTTCATAGCGGGACCAAGATGGAACCCACACACCAGATAGGCGGAATTGGGACTGGCCAACATAGAGAGAGACAGAGAGAGAGAATAAGGGGAGGAGCCAGAGGAGCCTGGAATGAAGGAGTAGGCTGGAATCAGGGAGGCACCTGGAATGATGAAGAAGCCTGAAATAAAGGAAGGATAATATAAGAGAAATTTGATAAGAAAAATCTGAAATGAGAAAGGAGCCTGGAATGAGGGAGGAACCTGGGATAAAGGAGCCTGGAATGAGAAAGACGGATAATGTGAAATAGTAATAATAAATGGTGTAGATGGAGCATGGCGAGATGGTGTGAAGGATAATGATGGTGTGGAGGCAGAGGATGGCGTGGAGGCAGAGGATGGCGTGGAGGCAGAGGATGGCGTGGAGGCAGAGGAAGGTGCGGAGGAGGGTGGTATGGAGTAGGATGGTGTGAAAGATGAGGATGGTGGTGTTTAGGAGGAGGAGGAGGATGGTGTGGAGGAAGAGGAGGGATATTATCACACACACTGGTCACGGCGCCTTGCACACAACTCTCTATTACGACTGATACATTCTCCTCCTCTTCATTCTGCTCCTCTTCTTCCTTTTTCCTCCAGCTCTTTCTTAAACCTCTTCCTTTTCATTCTTCTCCTGCCAGTCTCTCAAGTTTACCGTATTGTCTAACTTCTCCTTATCCCCTTATAATTCTGTTTAATCTTCCTCCTCTTTATCCTTCTTCCTTCTCTCCCTCTCTTTCTCGTTAGCCTAAACACAACTGCTGTTCCTCTCGTTGATGCTCGTGTTCTTATTGGTTATTTCCTTGCTCTCATTCCTTGTTCTTCCTTGCAGATAACCTTCACAATGACCCAGGGTTCTGTCATCTGCTTTACCCCTGCAGTCCTCTATTTCCCTGTTTTCTTTCCTTTTTTTTTCCATGCCTCCCTTGACTACAGGGAGGCATGGCACTCAACCAATGGCCCGGAATGCCGAATCTTTCCCCAAGAAGCGTGACTGTGGGGGACAGTACCGAGAGTCCTTACAACCCCTCCAGGCAGACAGCTACTCTGAAGATATAACACGTTCCACAACGTCTCACTAGAACATCCCCAGCATGTGAAAGGCAACCTCCTAGAACAGCAGAAACCTTCTCCGCGTACAAACGACCCTCTATGTGTACCAAAGATTTCCTCCGCGTACCAAGGACCTTCACGTAAAAACGAGCAGTCAAAACCTCCTAGGTTTGGTCTCTGAGCAAGGCGAGACTTATGCTGCCCCTGTTCACCTAGCAACTGGCACCTGTGTTCACCTACCAGTAGGTACCTGAGTATTAGTTGTGATGCAGTCTGGGAAATAACATTCAGATGCAACTAATAGTAATGGAACACCACGAGCACTGGTCTGCTCTCGTGACGACAACAGCCTGATTAATCAGGCCATCAACTATCAACTAGGAGGCCTGGTCTAGGGCCGGGCAGCAGGGGGCAAGGACCCCCGGACTCTGGTGTAGAGTCCGGGGGTCGAAAAAAAACAGCTGCAGGCTGTCTTGTCGACTCCCTGGTCAACCAGGCCGTCGTTCAGGCAATATTTCTGATATCTGCTACTTGTCCTGTCCATATTCCTCGGATCAAACCTGACTGACTTCCACCCTTCCCATTCCTCAGCTTCAGGGACCCACAACCTAAGGAATGTTTCACCAGAGAGCTAAGAATGATGGACCTCTCGCTGAAGAAAGACTGACCCTTTCTTAAGAAAAATGGACCCTTTGCTTAAGAAGGATGGACCCCTAAGGAAGATGGACCCCTAGCTTAATGATGATGGACCCTTGTTTAATGAATATAGACCCTTGCTTAAAGAAGACGAGCCCTTGCTTGATGAAGTTGGACCCTTGCTTGATGAAGTTGGACCCTTGCTTAGGGAAGGTGGACCCTTGCTTAGGGAAGGTGGACCCTTGCTTAGGGAAGGTGGACCCTTGCTTAGGGAAGGTGGACCCTTGCTTAGGGAAGGTGGACCCTTGCTTAGGGAAGGTGGACCCTTGCTTAGGGAAGGTGGACCCTTGCTTAAGGAAAATGGACGCTTCCTTAAGAAAGATGGAGCACTGTTTAAGATGTCCTCTTATCTGTAGTCCACACCTGTTGACAATTCCGGGGATCACTGCCCCCGCGGCCTGGTCCCAAACCAGGAAGACCTCGTGGTTGACGGTCTAATCAGCCAGGTTATTTGTGCTGCCGCATGAAGTCCAGCGTAGGGACCAGAGACCGACTGATCAGGAATTGGCTTGAGGAACTTGTCAAGTTCCCTATTAAGGACAGCTATGGATCTGTTGGCAATTCCTCATGTGTATGAAGAGAGGATGATGATAAATCTTGGTCCCCTTACACTTATTGAGTTATAGTGCACTCATTTCATTCATATATCTTGCGTACGTAGGTGATTTCGGTGTTCACATTTGGAACGAATCCCTTCAGAATTTTCCAGGTGTAGATTATAATGTATCTTTCTCGCCTACGTTCCAAGATGTACGGTTGAAGGAATTCAGGAATAACTAAATAATTTACGTGATTGACCGAATTTATACGAGCACTGAAGTTTCTCTGTACAATTTCCAGACCTGCAGTTTTGTTCGCCTTAAAAGGAGCTGTTAATGTACAACAATATTCTAGCTTAGAAAAAATAAGTGACTTGAAAAAAAAATCATCTGCTAGGCATCTCTTGTTTAGAAGATTATAGTTATAGAGCCTCTGCTTGAAACTCTTGCCACCCTGTGTTGTGCAACTGTAGCAAATATCTGTGTTTATACACAAATAAATGGTCCAAGTCGGACCGAAACGTCGTGGTAAGCTCCTCTCTTCTATGTGCGGGTTGTGTATTGTTCCAGTCACGGTATTGTGCCTTTTAGTTACTTATGATGTTTCGGTCCGACCTGGACCATTAACTAGTAACTTCCGTAGATTTTGACAATGTTGGACACCAGTGTCATTGGTCTACAGCGGGACTTCTTGCCTGCCACCTATGAGAGGAGTTATAGTCTTGGCTTTAAATGACTGTGGAATGCCTCACGGCCAAATACCCCTGACATATTTCATCATTTCTGTCTTTTTCTGAGGCATTTACAGCTCTGTGTACTGTGGGGGGAGGGGGATGTTCCAAGTTGTTCATCTTTTTCTGCATACATTACCAGCATCTACTGAGATTCTAACATCTACTGGGTTCCCAGCATCATAGCGAGATCCCAGTGTCTACTGAGCTCCCAGCGTCTACTGGACTCCCAGCATCTACTGGACTCCCAGCATCTAGTGGACTCCCAGCATCTAGTGGACTCCCAGCATGGTAGCGTGCACCCCGGGGGACGCTATAGTCGTAGCGCTCACACAAAGAATATTGACTGGGCTAAGGTAAAGCAGCTTTAAAAGACATCACATGGCCTCGCTACTTGAGGTGGCGTCAATGGCCCGAGCACCCACCTCTCTACATCTACACTCCCATACCCTCCCTACACCTCTTCTCCACCCCTCCCCACTTGTACCTGCGGCCACGGCGGAGTTGTGGGGATAGTGGGGACGATTCCTCCCCCCACACAAGCTCAGGCTGACAAATTTCAAGGCTATAAAGAACATGAAGGAACAACACCGGGTGACTAATGAATAATCCAAGTCGGGGCGAAACGTCGTAAGTTTCATTCTCCTATGCGCGGTTTTTTTTTGTGTACTGTTTCAACGCTATGTATGGAACTCGTCGTGTGTGATGGAATGTAAGGAAACGTTGCTAACGTTTGGTACCTGTGATATACCCGTGAGCGGTTTCGAGGACTCTTTGTACCATCTCCCGCAGTCCCTGTTGACCGTCTGTTCAAGCAAGGTGTTTGTGGGAGAAGCTCCCACGCTACATAACCATCACATACCGTGCTGTAGCAGGTTTAGAAAGAGGCTGTCCAGCTTCTTGAAAACTTCTATCCTCGTACCGTACTGGTAATGTGTGTATTGTTGACAGTGTTATCTAATTGTATCCATGATTCTGCACACTTTCTCACAGCTTTCACTCCAGTAAGTTGTTACAGCAGTGGGGGGGTTGCCGAAAACGCTCTCACGTACCTTCCATTTATATATTATCAGGTATATCTCTCTTTTCTGTTCCAGAGATAAATATACAAATGCTTTTAGGCGTTCCCATTATTATTATAATCATGGGGGAGCGCTAAACCCGTAGGATTATACAGCTTAGGCGTTCCCAATAGTTCAGATGTTTTACTAAGTCTATGTAAGCATTACAAGACCTTCTGCTTTGAAAGATACTACGACCATACAACAATATTCAAGTTGTAACACGCCATATAAACACAGTAACAGCACACTGATGATGTATCCAATTTTGCTAAACAATAAAAATCTGGTTCCATCATCCCACCTTCGGTTACCTCCGTTACATCAGTCAACAAAGGACTAACAAATGGAGAGTTTATCTACACAAAAAAAAAACTATAAAAAGAGTGTAATAAAATTATTATTACACTGCATTTGTGTCCCTTTTCAACAACACTAACAGTCTGACTGTCACTGCCATCGACCAGGAAGCTTGGCTTGAGACTGTGCTGCAGGGGCGATGATCCCTGGACCATCCATCACCAGGTACCTGAAGGAAGTTTCGGGGGTTAATGCCCCCGCGGCCCAAGTCCCAGACCAGGTCTGGTGACTCAAGGCCTGATCAAACTCGTTGTCACTGCTGGCCGCACAAATTCCGATGTATGAACTACAACAACCCAGCTGATCTGGTTGCTACATCAACCTGCCACATATACAGATAATGTAATTTAATCCTGACCACCAGTGTCTTCACTCTATTTCTTACCATAAACATATTTCATCCAGAACAACCTTACCGAACTGCAGCACAGACTCACTGCTAGCACAGACTCACTGCTAGCACAGACTCACTGCAGCACAGACTCACTGCAGCACAGACTCACTGCAGCACAGACTCACTGCAGCACAGACTCACTGCTAGCACAGACTCACTGCAGCACAGACTCACTGCTAGCACAGACTCACTGCTAGCACAGACTCACTGCTAGCACAGACTCACTGCAGCACAGACTCACTGCAGCACAGACTCACTGCTAGCACAGACTCACTGCAGCACAGACTCACTGCTAGCACAGACTCACTGCTAGCACAGACTCACTGCTAGCACAGACTCACTGCTAGCACAGACTCACTGCAGCACAGACTCACTGCTAGCACAGACTCACTGCTAGCACAGACTCACTGCAGCACAGACTCACTGCAGCACAGACTCACTGCTAGCACAGACTCACTGCAGCACAGACTCACTGCTAGCACAGACTCACTGCTAGTAAAGACTCACTGCAGCACAGACTCACTGCTAGCACAGACTCACTGCTAGCACAGACTCACTGCTGGCACAGACTCACTGCTAGCACAGACTCACTGCTAGCACAGACTCACTGCAGCACAGACTCACTGCTAGTAAAGACTCACTGCTAGCACAGACTCACTACAGCACAGACTCACTGCTAGTAAAGACTCACTGCTAGCACAGACTCACTGCTAGCACAGACTCACTGCAGCACAGACTCACTGCAGCACAGACTCACTGCAGCACAGACTCACTGCTAGCACAGACTCACTGCTAGTAAAGACTCACTGCTAGCACAGACTCACTACAGCACAGACTCACTGCTAGTAAAAACTCACTGCTAGCACAGACTCACTGCTAGCACAGACTCACTGCAGCACAGACTCACTGCTAGTAAAGACTCACTGCTAGCACAGACTCACTACAGCACAGACTCACTGCTAGTAAAGACTCACTGCTAGCACAGACTCACTGCTAGCACAGACTCACTGCAGCACAGACTCACTGCTAGCACAGACTCACTACAGCACAGACTCACTGCTAGTAAAGACTCACTGCTAGCACAGACTCACTGCTAGCACAGACTCACTGCAGCACAGACTCACTGCAGCACAGACTCACTGCAGCACAGACTCACTGGTAGCACAGACTCACTGGTAGCACACTCACTGGTAGCACAGACTCACTGGTAGCACAGACTCACTGCAGCACAGACTCACTGGTAGCACAGACTCACTGGTAGCACAGACTCACTGGTAGCACAGACTCACTGGTAGCACAGACTCACTGCTAGCACAGCTGCATGTGTTCTACAATTTTATCTTCCACTCTTTGTAGACAATGAATACAGCTGCTGTGGCAGATGCTGCTGTTGCTGTTCCTGTAGTCTCAGCTGTTCCTCCGACGGCAGGTGTTTCTGCTGTGTCTCCTACTGCCGCTGTTGTCAAGGCTGCTGCTGCTGCTGCGACACCTGTTGCTCAGATGACCAATACATATGATGGCTGGATTCAGGTTGATCCACTAAGTGCACATTACTTGTGAACTGGTAAAACTGATCCTCCCTCCACCACCATCTGGAATCTCTACGAGTCTAGTGGCCTCTCCAACACCCTGGTAAACATGAGACTACTTGTGCCTTAGCAATAGCTTCTATCCAGTCAACCAATATTGTGGAATGGAACACAAATTATTAATGCAGCTCTGCTCTAGCCTCAGATATAAAGTGAACTATCAGTAGAGCTGTACAGCTATACTGATACAGCTCTACAAGTTCCTTCAATGAAGGAACTTGTACAGTATCTGTTAACTGCTGCTGCTGGGCCGTACTGTAGTGCCTACGTCTGACCCTGTGCCTCAAGCACTAACAGTCAGATTGACCACAACAATGGAGCCATGATCACCTGAACCATAACAGGTAGACACCAGGTAGAAGACACTTGTGTTATACAAGTGTCTCATTCTTCACTTGTGTTACACAAGTGTCTCATTCTTCCCTTGTGTTACACAAGTGTCTCATTCTTCCCTTGTGTTACACCAGTGTCTCATTCTTCACTTGTGTTACACAAGTGTCTCATTCTTCACTTGTGTTACACCATGTGCTTCCTTACATTCTTCACTTGTGTTACACAAGTGTCTCATTCTTCACTTGTGTTACACAAGTGTCTCATTCTTCACTTGTGTTACACAAGTGTCTCATTCTTCACTTGTGTTACACCAGTGTCTCATTCTTCACTTGTGTTACACAAGTGTCTCATTCTTCACTTGTGTTACACCAGTGTCTCATTCTTCACTTGTGTTACACAAGTGTCTCATTCTTCACTTGTGTTACACAAGTCTCATTCTTCACTTGTGTTACACCAGTGTCTCATTCTTCACTTTTGTTACACAAGTCTCATTCTTCACTTGTGTTACACCAGTGTCTCATTCTTCACTTGTGTTACACAAGTCTCATTCTTCACTTGTGTTACACCAGTGTCTCATTCTTCACTTGTGTTACACCAGTGTCTCATTCTTCACTTGTGTTACACAAGTGTCTCATTCTTCACTTGTGTTACACAAGTGTCTCATTCTTCACTTGTGTTACACAAGTCTCATTCTTCAACTTGTCAGTTTTCTATATCATTTCCATCACAGACATCAGGTAGGCACCTCTGATGAGTTTCAAGAGTGTGAGTGCTGTGGGAGCCCGGCGGCCATAGACCAACATTACAAAGCAATAATCTACCACAGCTTTACCGAAATATTGCTAAAACAAAGATTACAAGAATTTCCACGACCTCTCTGATCTACTACACGACCCATGATCCCTCCCCACCACCACCACGGGCACAACATAACACTGAGACATGATAAGAACTTCGTCTTGCCCCCTTCTACTCTCTCTTAGTTCTATCTCCTATCACATTCTTCCTCCGTCTCCTCTGATTCCACCTTGCACTTGGATTTAACCTTCCACAGGTCCGGCATTCCTCATTTCCCAGTTAGTTTAACATCTTTATTATGCACCCCATACCCATCCTGTGGGCGGTAGTCAAAAGATTACAGAGGTACATAATGGATCCAGGGACTGGACGCCAAAGTTTTGATAGCTGAACAAGTTACAAAGGTGTGAATGAATGGTTCAGAGAACCGACGAGTTGGTAAATTAGACACATATGCAACACTTGGGTATCTTTATTGAGGAAACGTTTCGCCACACAGTGGCTTCATCAGTCCATACAAAGGAGAATCGTGAAGAACAGGAGGAGTGTGAGGTTGTCAGGCCCTCAATCTTGAGACGATGTTGTCAGTCCATCAATCTTGAATAGAATAACAGCATATGAGCAGAGGGAGCTTATATACTGTAGACAGGAGAGGTGCAGCAGTAGTAGGAGGTGTCACATTTGTTCAATGTGGAAGTAGGTCGTGCCCAAGGAATAGGCAAGCGAAGAAATCCCTGTATTAAGATACCAAGATGTTGCAGTGTCAGACAGGATGTGAATGAATGGTTCAGAGAACTGACAACATCGTCTCAAGATTGAGGGCCTGACAACCTCACACTCCTCCTGTTCTTCACGATTCTCCTTTGTATGGACTGATGAAGCCACTGTGTGGCGAAACGTTTCCTCAATAAAGATACCCAAGTGTTGCATATGTGTCTAATTTACCAACTCGTCGGTTCTCTGAACCATTCATTCACATCCTGTCTGACACTGCAACATCTTGGTATCTTAATACAGGGATTTCTTCGCTTGCCTATTCCTTGGGCACGACCTACTTCCACATTGAACAAATGTGACACCTCCTACAACTGCTGCACCTCTCCTGTCTACAGTATATAAGCTCCCTCTGCTCATATGCTGTTATTCTATTCAAGATTGATGGACTGACAACATCGTCTCAAGATTGAGGGCCTGACAACCTCACACTCCTCCTGTTCTTCACGATTCTCCTTTGTATGGACTGATGAAGCCACTGTGTGGCGAAACGTTTCCTCAATAAAGATACCCAAGTGTTGCATATGTGTCTAATTTACCAAGTTACAAAGGTAATGAGATCCAGGTAGATCTAGTCACACTCATGACAACTTACAAAGGTAAGAAATAGCCACACGTCTATACATGGATACAGTTATGAACAAATTACAAAGCAATGAGGCATACACATTTTCGTCTCAACTCACTCTATCCCCTAAAATATCTCTCTCTCTCTCCTACCTCCGTCTTCTATCACGTCCTCCGTCTTGAAACTCACTCTCCCCTGGGTGATCACGCCCTGGTCCACCGCGAGGCCTGGTCATGGACCGGGCCGTGGGGGCGTTGACCCCCGGAATACTCTCCAGGTACACTCCCTCGCTCTTGTACTTCCATCTTCCCTCTTATACTTCCATCTTCGAACATTTTCCATTCACTTCCCTATATTTCCGTTTGTCACACCCTCATCTTCACCCCCTTCCCTTTACTGCCCCTCTCTCTCTCTCGCTCGTTTCCCCTCTCACCCACAACTCTTTTCCTCCCATTTCCTCTCTATTCCCCTCATCCCGCTAATCCTGCACCGCGAAGCATCGTGGTGAAGGAGCACTAGGTGCCACTAGGCAGCGTGGTGAAGGAGCACTAGGTGCCACTAGGCAGCGTGGTGAAGGAGCACTAGGTGCCACTAGGCAGCGTGGTGAAGCACTAGGTGCCACTAGGCAGCGTGGTGAAGGAGCACTAGGTGCCACTAGGCAGCGTGGTGAAGGAGCACTAGGTGCCACTAGGCAGCGTGGTGAAGGAACACTAGGTGCCACTAGGCAACGTGGTGAAGGAGCACTAGGTGCCACTAGGCAGCGTGGTGAAGGAGCACTAGGTGCCACTAGGCAGCGTGGTGAAGGAGCACTAGGTACCACTAGGCAGCGTGGTGAAGGAGCACTAGGTGCCACTAGGCAGCGTGGTGAAGGAGCACTAGGTGCCACTAGGCAGCGTGGTGAAGGAGCACTAGGTGCCACTAGGCAGCGTGGTGAAGGAGCACTAGGTGCCACTAGGCAGCGTGAAGGAGCACTAGGTGCCACTAGGCAGCGTGGTGAAGCAGCACTAGGTGCCACTAGGCAGCGTCGTGAAGCAGCACTAGGCGCCACTAGGCCTCTTTGTAATTTGATAAAAATCATACGAGGGGTTGGGATTCTCGAGGCTGGCAATTAGCACCCTATGCCTCCACCAGCTGACGTATGTTGCTGCCATCTGCCGCAGCTAACAGTTATCCTGGCACCGGTACTTGCTCTGACACCAGTTGTTACCCTGACACCAGTTGTTACCCTGACACCAGTTGTTACTCTGACACCAGTTGTTATCCTGACACCAGTTGTTACCCTGACACCAGTTGTTACCCTGACACCAGTTGTTACCCTGGCACCAGTTGTTACCCTGACACCAGTTGTTACCCTGACACCAGTTGTTACCCTGACACCAGTTGTTACCCTGACACCAGTTGTTACCCTGGCACCAGTTGTTACCCTGACACCAGTTGTTACCCTGACACCAGTTGTTACCCTGACACCAGTTGTTACCCTGACACCAGTTGTTACCCTGACACCAGTTGTTACCCTGACACCAGTTGTTACCCTGACACCAGTTGTTACCCTGGCATAAGTTGTTACCCTGACACCAGTTGTTACCCTGGCATAAGTTATTTCACTGAACCATTTCAGCAGAGATTTTCGATATCAGTGGCTTGTTATACCTAAGGGCAATAGTCTCAAGATCAATTTCTGGAGAGTCAGGAGACAGTTATTATACCACAAGGCGGGTAGTCATCAAATTATATATTAATTAACTACACTAATATTGATAGATCCAGGATTTGAAAAGAGGTAATATAACAGCTCTTATCTTGTAAAATATATGCAAGAATTATTAGTTTGACCCCTGAAGAACCAGAGAGAGATAGAGAAAGAGAGAAATAGAGAGAGAAAGGGTATGAAGACTGAGCAGCCGACTAAGCAGAGGATGACGACAAAGAAGGGTCATTGCTGAGGTACATGAAGACGGAAAGGCAGGGAGCTGGTCAGGATTACAAGGTGGAGGAGGTGAAGAGTGTAGCTGGGGAGAAAAGTAGAAGCAGGAAGAGTGGAGAGAGGGAAGGGTAAGAGTTGAAACAAAAACATATCTGAAAGATACCTGAAGGACGTTTAGGAGGTCAAAGCCCTGGGACCATGCCTCCTGGTGGATCAAAGTCCTGGGACCATGCCTCCTGGTGGATCAAAGTCCTGGGACCAGGCCTTCTAATGGATCAAAGCCCTGGGACCATGCCTCCTGGTGGATCAAAGTCCTGGGACCATGCCTCCTGGTGGATCAAAGTCCTGGGACCATGCCTCCTGGTGGATCAAAGTCCTGGGACCAGGCCTTCTAATGGATCAAAGCCCTGGGACCAGGCCTCCTGGTGGATCAAAGCCCTGGGACCAGGCCTCCTGTTGGATCAAAGCCCTGGGACCAGGACTCCTGGCGGATCAAAGCCCTGGGACCAGGCCTCCTGTTGGATCAAAGACTAGGATATTACTACAAACCGCACGCAGTCCAATGACGACCCACAGCCCTGCTGATCAGGAAATTCAATCTTGAGGACAGCCAGGGGTCTGCTGGTTATCCCACTCATATAGGAAGGAAGGGAAGTATTTTGCACTGTCTGCTAAGCCTCTTGCTTTTCCTAGGGAGTGTTTTATTTGTGTGCAGATTCGGTGCCAGTCCCTCCCGGATTTTTCAGATATAAATCATGATGTATCTTTCTCGTCTCCGTTCCAAGGAGTACAGGTCGAAAGGCTTCAAATGTTTCCATTGTTTAGGCGCCTGACTCAATTTATAAGAACAATAAAGGTTCTCTGCACATTCTCTAGGTGAGCAATTTCGTCAGCAGTAAAAGGTGTTAGTGTACAGCAGTATTCCAGCTCAGAGAGAACAAGTGACCTAAACAGACGGACCATCATGGGTTTGGTATCTCATATTCTAAAGATTCTCGTCATCCATCCTATCATGTTCCTCGCGGTTGTGATGACACTTTTGATCACTGAAAATAAAATCCTCTGACATTATCACTCATGGGTCCTCCTCGTTCATTTTTAGCTGTATTCAGTAGTTAGCGTTAGCTGTAAACTTCGTTCTAGTTTTTATTTCCTCAATTTTTCCATGACCTAGTAAGTGAAATTTGTCCTCATTGAACTTCATACTGTTTTTTGCGGCTCACTGAAAAACTTGGTCTATATCCACTTGGAGATATACAGTGTCTTCAATGGATGCCAAGCTCATGCAAATTCTAGTGTCGTCTGCTAAAGATAATACGATGCAATGATTTTAGGTCTCTGTCTTTTTCTGATATGAGGACGAAGGGCAATACAGTGTGTTGGGGAACAGAGATTTTCACTGTGGCAGCCTCTGGCGTAACTCTGCTTTCTATTGTTGTTTGCTTTCTATTTGTTAGAAAGTTACAAATCCATCTACCTACCTTTCCAGTTATTCTTTATTTCAGGTATTTTGTGTGACATTACACCATGCTTGCACTTGTCGAATGCCTGTTGTGAATCCTTGTGATAAGCGATCTTGCTATTTAAAAGGAAGGTACTGTAGTTATAATGAGAGACAGATATATATATATATATATATATATATATATATATATATATATATATATATATATATATATATATATATATATATATATATAGAGAGAGAGAGAGAGGGGGTGTTCTCATTTAACGCTCCGTCTGGCAGCCTGCATCACTCTCACTCCCACTACCATGGTATCACTCCCACTACCATGTTATCACTCCCACTACCATGTTATCACTTCCACTACCATTTTATCACTCCCACTACCATGTTATCACTCCCACTACCATGTTATCACTCCCACTACCATGTTATCACTCCCACTACCATTTTATCACTCCCAGTACCATGTTATCACTCCCACTACCATGTTATGACTCCCACTACCATGTTATCACTCCCACTACCATGTTATCACTTCCACTACCATGATATCACTCCCACTACCATGTTATCACTCCCACTACCATGTTATCACTCCCACTACCATGTTATCCCTCCCACTACCATGTTATCACTCCCACTACCATGTTATCACTCCCACTACCATGTTATCACTCCCACTACCATGTTATCACTCCCACTACCATGTTATCACTCCCACTACCATTTTATCACTCCCACTACCATGTTATCACTCCCACTACCATGTTATGACTCCCACTACCATGTTATCACTCCCACTACCATGTTATCACTTCCACTACCATGTTATCACTCCCACTACCATGTTATCACTCCCACTACCATGTTATCACTCCCACTACCATGTTATCCCTCCCACTACCATGTTATCACTCCCACTACCATGTTATGACTCCCACTACCATGTTATCACTCCCACTACCATGTTATCACTTCCACTACCATGTTATCACTTCCACTACCATGTTATCACTCCCACTACCATGTTATCACTCCCACTACCATGTTATCCCTCCCACTACCATGTTATCACTCCCACTACCATGTTATGACTCCCACTACCATGTTATCACCCCCACTACCATGTTATCACTCCCACTACCATGTTATCACTCCCACTACCATGTTATCACTCCCACTACCATGTTATCACTCCCACTACCATGTTATCACCCCCACTACCATGTTATCACTCCCACTACCATGTTATCACTCCCACTACCATGTTATCCCTCCCACTACCATGCTCTCATTTCACTCACTCTCAGCACCATGTCCCAATTTTCTTCATTCTCCAACCCTGTCTCAGTCTTGTCATTCTCCCTCTTACCCTTCCCCATCTTTCACATTCTGGTAATCATCACAGCTAGAGGACTTCAGATACACACATAATATATTTTCATCGTCCCACGCGCAGTTCCACATCTGAAAGATAAACACTACGAGGAAATACACTGACGAGACGTTGAAGGAACTCAACCTGATAGACTAAAGTCTAGGGAGGAGGGCCATCATTACGACGTACATAATTTTAAGAGGAATTGACATGGTAGAGAAGGTTTGATTACTTGAATTGAGAGGACCAAAGAGAAGGGTGCTGGTGGTAGCTGAAGACACAGATGAGCCATAGGGGTATTATTAAGTAATTTTTAGTTTCAGGGTGGTTGAAAAGTGGAATGAAGTGGAGGAGGAATTAGTGGTTGAAAGCTCAAAGCACAACTTCACGAGTAGATACGATAAAGTCCAAGAAGCCAGAAATTAGTAACGCTAATCAAGGTTGTTTAGGATGCAGGGCCTGATCAACAAGACTGTTACTGCTGGCCGCACTCTGTTCAAAGCACGAACAACAGCCAGGCTGGTCAGGAACTTATTTGAGGAACTTAAAAACAGCTAGAGATTTTTTTTTTGTAATTTCCCTTATGTACGAAGGGAAGGCGTTGAGAAGTTGGAGATCTCTGACACTCATGGAGTTGTCTCTTACTATACTCGTGGCGCCCCCTGCATCTTTGTGCAGATACTTCTCACCCTCTGCCAAGACTTTCATACGGGAGTGATTTAGGTGTGAAGGTTTGGGACCAGTCCCTCCAGGATTTGCCAGGTGTAAAGTATGATGTATCTTGAGACCATGATCCAAGAAATACAGCTGAAGTGAATTCAAGCGTTCCCAGTATATATGATGTTTGAATGAATGTATACGGGCAGTGAAAGTTCACTATGTTTTCTAAGTTTGTCAATCTCGCCTTCCTAGAAGGAGGCCCGTTAGTATACATCAATACTCCAGCCTGGAGACAACAACTGACTTGAAGAGTATCATCACTGGCTCATATTTTAATGAACGTTCTAGTTATCTAGTCCAGTTATCTAGTCTAGTTATCTAGCCCGCGGAACGCATGTGGCCTTCCTAGGAAAGGGATGCGGCCCTCACACTGCAGTGTCAACAACACCGTGCCACCCTCATCAATGTAGGTTCCCCACTGCAGTGTCAACAACACCGTGCCACCCTCATCAATGTAGGTTCCCCACTGCAGTGTCAACAACACCGTGCCACCCTCATCAATGTAGGTTCCCCACTGCAGTGTCAACAACACCGTGCCACCCTCATCAATGTAGGTTCCCCACTGCAGTGTCAACAACACCGTACCACCCTCATCAATGTAGGTTCCCCACTGCAGTGTCAACAACACCGTGCCACCCTCATCAATGTAGGTTCCCCACTGCAGTGTCAACAACACCGTGCCACCCTCATCACACATGTGACCATCAAATGCGACAGACTTGTGTAGGAAGGTTGAGCAACACTGAAGTCTATTAATTTTCCTTGTGGTAGCGATAGCAACTGTTGTGATCCTTTAATGTGAGATCCTCTGACATGATCACTCCCAAGACTCGCACATGGAGGTTGAGAGAGACTGCAGACAAGGAGAGAGATCTGGGAGTAATCATCACCAAAAGTATATATAACACATGCAAAACCAACTACAACATGGACTGCTTTCAAGAATATTAAACACATTTGAAGATGATATACACTATGTTAGGGAGCATTTTTGAGTATGAAGAACCAGCATGCAGCCCACACTTGATCTGGAAATGAAGGAAAGGAAATTAACTAAGACTTAAGAAGCACAACGCACCAGAAGATGCAGTAAATTGTCAGGAAGCGGCTGCTTGAGATAAAGTAAAGCCAGGAAACAGAAGGCAGAGGAAATATTTTTCATAGTGGTAGAGACAAATACCACAGCTTCAAGAGTAGGTATGGTCGGGCCCTGGAGGTCAAAATTCAATAAAGTTGGTCGATAGGAGTCGGGTCCATGAGCTGTGAATTAAACCCTGCAAAAAACTGAGTACAACTGAGTACACGGTGCCGTGTATGAGGTCAGGGCACGGTGCCGTGTATGAGGTCAGGGCACGGTGCCGTGTATGAGGTCAGGGCACGGTGCCGTGTATGAGGTCAGGGCACGGTGCCGTGTATGAGGTCAGGGCACGGTGCCGTGTATGAGGTCAGGGCACGGTGCCGTGTATGAGGTCAGGGCACGGTGCCGTGTACGAGGCCAGGGCACGGTGCCGTGTATGAGGCCAGGGCACGGTGCCGTGTACGAGGCCAGTGCACGGTGCCGTGTACGAGGCCAGGGCACGTTGCCGTGTACGAGGCCAGGGCACGGTGCCGTGTATGAGGTCAGGGCACGGTGCCGTGTATGAGGCCAGGGCACGGTGCCGTGTACGAGGCCAGTGCACGGTGCCGTGTACGAGGCCAGGGCACGTTGCCGTGTACGAGGCCAGGGCACGGTGCCGTGTATGAGGTCAGGGCACGGTGCCGTGTACGAGGCCAGGACCCGGTGCCGTGTACGAGGCCAGGGCACGGTGCCGTGTATGAGGCCAGGGCACGGTGCCGTGTACGAGGCCAGGGCACGGTGCCGTGTATGAGGTCAGGGCACGGTGCCGTGTACGAGGCCAGGGCACGGTGCCGTGTACGAGGCCAGGGCACGGTGCCGTATACGAGGCCAGGGCACGGTGCCGTGTACGAGGCCAGGGCACGGTGCCGTGTACGAGGCCAGGGCACGGTGCCGTGTACGAGGCCAGGGCACGGTGCCGTGTATGAGGCCAGGGCACGGTGCCACTCTCAGTGAGCACCACCAGCGCTGCCACATACGGATCACTAACTTACCCGGGAATTACGCATAAAGTTTTGTCTAAATTCCTACTTAACTATAAAGCAAAGCCGGGAGGGATCCGGACGCCATTTTGACGGGCACTACTTTTTCAAGAAACGTTAAAGACTAAAGAAAACGTTCACAAATCGGCGAAACGTTTGCTGGCGGCAGCCGCATCAGCTACAACATTAAGTCTGGCAATTCTCCGCTGTAATTAAGTCATCTTTCCATAATTGCAATTTGGGAACCATTACATTCTCTAGACAATTACACACTAATCCTCATCTTGTAATCAAAGTTTCAATGCGTGTCCTGGCCTCGTTCTCAAGGCCAGTACATAAATATAGGTTGCTGGGTTCCCACTGCCAGCCAGCAAGCCAGCCAGGGCAGAAGAACCTTCCAGCACAGCCACAGGTATGTCACAGGTCACAGCTGTGTCACCTCAGTAATCGGGGCAATGCAACGATCAAGATAAAGTAGTCTTAGTCTTTCAATGACACGCATGGCTGTGACCTTCAAACAAGTACGTACTCCACCGGGGACGATGGTTGACCAGCAAGACAACAGTCAAGTCTGGCCTCACACCTGGCTTCCACACCAGAAGAATTCTCAAAACCGGTCACAGATATGGCTGCTATGGTCAGTCTTGTAACAGCCGTTATAACTAGCCTTAAAATTATTAAGCAACGTCATAATTCCTAGAAGACTGAAATGACGGAGTAATTTTGAAAGTATTTCAGAGAGTCAAATTGGCGGAGGCTTCAAATATTTTTGATGGCTAAAGGCTACCACTGGAATTAAATGGGGTAATTTTCTGCAGGAGGGGAGGAAGTGCAGTCGCTTCTTGATGCCTCTTATCACTGGATTAAGAAAATTGCAGGTTGCTGACATAATCCAGCCCGTCCCTTCTTAATGACCCAATTACTCCGTCAACTACCACGCTCCTCTCTCTCCCTCCCTTGTTCCTCCCTTTCTTGTCTTCATCTATCCTAGTACCTTTGGTACCCTCTTTATTTTTCCTATGCACTGTATGCCCTCCCGGTTCTACACAAGCTCTCTTGGGTCCTCTTAAGTCAGGTGGTCACCGGGCAGGGGGTGGTCACCAGTCATGGGGTCACCAGGCAGGGGGGTCACCCCAGGCTACAACTTTCACTATTACCAAAGTTTATGTGGATGTTGCACAAACAAAAGTACTTACTAACTTTACATGACTCTCTGAACAATGGTACAGGTCGCAAACCATGAACACTGCCACAAAGGGTCACTCACTATGTGAACAGTGCCACAGGTCACAAACTATGTGAACAGTGCCACAGATCACAAACTATGAACAGTACCGCAAAGAGACATTCTCTAACCTTTCCCCAAATATATCTCATATATATATATATATATATATATATATATATATATATATATATATATATATATATATATATAATGGGGTGAAGGTGTTGCAGGGGGGTGGAGTGCTGTAAGTGGGTTATATAGCACTTGGGGAATGAGAGAATCAGGTTTGATACGAGGAAAAGATAAGCATACCTTTACCTTTGATGAGTTTCGAGAGTCTTACTACTGTCGGAGCCCGGCCATGGGCCAGGCTCCAATTCGCTGGATTAGAAGCCTTTACAAGCATGATGGTCCCTCCCTTGAATTTAAGTTAGAAAGGGAGAGAGGAGTAATGGGTGAAGAAGAAAGGAAGAGGGAGGAAGAAGAGGACTGTAGACGGTGTCATGTTCCATCACTACACTTGACAACACCAGCAGCAACCCCGGCCCTCACCACTACTACCACTACTACCACTACTACCACTACTACCACTATCACTACTACTACTGCTGCTACCACTATCACTACTACTACTGCTGCTACCACTATTACTATCACGACTACTACCAGTACTACTACTGCTGCTACCACAACTATTACTATCACGACTACTACCAGTACTACTACTGCTGATACCACTACTATTACTATCACGACTACTACCAGTACTACTACTGCTGATACCACTACTATTACTATCACGACTACTACCAGTACTACTACTGCTGCTACCACTACTATTACTATCACGACTACTACCAGTACTACTACTGCTGCTACCACAACTATTACTATCACGACTACTACCAGTACTACTACTGCTGCTACCACAACTATTACTATCACGACTACTACCAGTACTACTACTGCTGCTACCACTACTATTACTATCACGACTACTACCAGTACTACTACTGCTGCTACCACTACTATTACTATCACGACTACTACCAGTACTACTACTGCTGCTACCACAACTATTACTATCACGACTACTACCAGTACTACTACTGCTGCTACCACTACTATTACTATCACGACTACTACCAGTACTACTACTGCTGCTACCACTACTATTACTATCACGACTACTACCAGTTGCTGCTACCACTACTATTACTATCACGACTACTACCAGTACTACTACTGCTGCTACCACTACTGCTGCTGCTATAATTACTACTGCTGCTGTTCCTACTACTACAATTATTGCTACAATTACTACTACCGCTGCTACCACCAGCTCACTGCCCTCACATCACAAGCCAACATCCCCTCCCCCTACCACCACCATCTCCCTCCCCCTACCACCATCACCCCCTCGTACATTACACGGTATTACTAGCCTCGCTTCCTAACATACCAAAAATACCACAAAAATATTTGGAAATAACTGCCGTCTCTTATTTAAGAGGAATGTCTGGGCGTGGGCGGCACAGTGTAGGCGTGGGCGGCACAGTGTAGGTGTGGGCGGCATAGTGTGGGCGTGGGTGGCACAGCGTGAGTGTGGATAGCCCAATGAGTGCATGGGTGGCACAGTATGGATATGAATGGCACCTTATGGGCGTGGGTTGCACAGTATGGACATTAATGGCACATTGTGGGCGTGGCTGTCACCTTGTGAGCGTGGGTGACACAGTATGGACATGGATGGCACCTTGTGGGCGTGGCTGTCACCTTGTGGTCGTGGGTGGCATAGTATGAACATGGATGGCACATTGTGGGCGTGGGTGGCACATCATTAACATGGATGGCACTTTGTGGGCGTGGGTGGCACCTTGTGGGCGTGGGTGGTATCAGGATGAGAAATAATAGACAATAAGATAGCAGGTTTGAGGGAGGACTGACAGGGACAGCAGGGGTGAGGGAGGACTGGCAGGGGCAGTAGATGTGAGGGAGGACTGGCAAAGGCAGCAGGTGTGAGGGAGGACTGGCAGGGGCAGCAGGGGCGAGGGAGGACTGGCAGGGGCAGCAGGGGTGAGGGAGGACTGGCAGGGGCAGCAGGGGCGAGGGAAGACTGGCAGGGGCAGCAGGGGTGAGGGAGGACTGGTAGGGGTAGCAGGTGTGAGGGAGGACTGGCAGGGGCAGCAGGTGTGAGGGAGGAATGGCAGGGGTGACAGAGGACCCTCACAGTAATCCCAGACACTGGCCTCAAGTACTCCCCACTACACATTAATTAAGTACTCTTCCTTCCCATGGTAAGTAAGTACCACCCTCTACCGACGCTTCCTACTACAGGTATACCTTTGATAGGTTTCGAGAGTTTTCCTGCTCGCGCAGCCCGGCCTTTGTCCAGTCTTGTGAGATGAACGGAAAGAGTCACAGTCAAAAGAGTTGAGAGCCAATGGGCTCTGTGGGAAAAAGTTAATTTGTAAGAGTTGTTGCTATAGTGAAGGCTGGATCAGAAAGGCTGTGATGGCTAGACACACCTGCAATCAGCTAAGAAAAAGCCTGGTTGATCAGTCAACAATGGAATCTGGCCTCAGGCCGGGACATCCTGAGTAAAAGACTTCTGGAACCTGGTCATAGGTACACTGCAGGCAAAACTAAATCGGTTTGGACTATTCCAGTCTACCTTTTGTGAAGCTTTTTAGAAATGACCCAAACTTGTGTGCATAACCCTAGTGTATATTATTTATTGCAATTATAGAAGGTTGTGCAGGAGCCTGCCGCGTCTTATGAAACCCTGTGACCAGCTGCTAGGGTGTTACTCACACAGCCTTGCCAGAGGCCAGACATCCCTGCTGACTCACTGGTCAACCAGGCTGTTAATGCTGTATCCACACACCTGTGGTCCCCACCTAACAAATAGTACCCAGAGAGTAGTAAGAAAGTAAAGTCGGAGGCTGATACAGTGAAAAGCTGTTCCTCAAGGCACAGTACTCACCTCACTTGTTTCTCACTTACAGCTGACAATGACAAGGACATTAATCAAAGTCCCGTAACACGCTTTGAGAGTGGCGTTCGTCGAAGACAGAACAATCTTCAGGGGATATAAATCATGTCTTCCAGTGGACTTCAGACAACAATATGATTTTCACAGAGGGCAAGTTTCAGTTGCCCCGCTATGGAAGAACGGAGAAACAGACAAACAGAGTACATGACAAACTCAAAACTTTCACTAGAACGACAGTTCCGTGTGCGAGATTTACGAGTAATTATGTCAGAAGATCACAATAATGTTGTCATTGCTACCGCAAGGTAAATGATGAGCTGGAGAACTAGAAATTCCAAAACAAGAGACGCTGAGTCAATGATAAAACTCTGTAAGTCACTTGATCTCTCCAGGATGGAACACTGCTGTACACTGGTAGCCCCTTTCCAAGCAGGCGAGACTGCTGAGCTGAGAATCTTCACTGCTCGTATACACTCGGTCAAGCATCTGAACTACTGGGAACGCTTGAAGTCCTTCAATTGTATTCCTTGAAACGTAGGCGAGAAAGGTATATAATAATTTACACGAGGAAAATCATGGAGGAAGACTGGTTCTAAACCTGAACATCGAATTCATTCCACATGAAAGTAAGAAACTTGCAGACCGTGCAAAGTACCTCAAACAAGAAAGCAGGTGCACGATGAGCACACACAGAGATAACTCGATAACTGTCAGAGGTCCGCGACTTTTCAACGCCCTTTGTTTTACCTTATACCTTTGAAAAGTTTCGAGAGTTTAACTACTCTCGGAGCCCGGCCATGGGTCAGGTTCGTCTGGTGCTTGCCTGGTCAACCAGGCTGTTGCTGCTGGAGGCTCGCTGCCCCACATATCCATCACAGCCTGGTTGATCTGGCACCTGGTGAAGATACTTGTCCTAGTTTCTTCTTGAAGGCTTCTACACTTGTTCCAGCTGTGTTTCTGATATCTTCTGGTAAGATGTTGAATAGTCTGGGACCCCGAATGTTGATACAGTGTTCCCTTATTGTCCCCACCGCACCCCTGCTCCTCACTGGGTTTATTTTACACTTCCTCCCATATCTCTCACTCCAGTATGTTGTTATGGCAGTATGCAGATTTGGAACCAGGCCCTCGAGTACTTTCCAGGTATATATTATCATGTATCTCTCTCTCCTCCGCTCCAATGAGTACATGTTCAAGACTTGAAGGCGTTCCCAGTAATTTAGGTGCTTTACTGGCTCAGTGTGAGCCGTAAATGATCTCTGTATTTGTTCCAGCTCTGATAATTCAACTGCTTTGAACGGGGCCGTCAACACTGAGCAATATTCTAAATGAGGGAGCACTAGCGATTTGAAGAGTGTCTCTATTGGCATTATTTTCCGTTTTGAAAGTTCTTAATACCCACCCCATCATCTTCCTGGCTGTCGTGATCTTTGTCTTATGTTCATTAAAAGAAAGGTCAGCTGACATAATTATTCCCAGGTCTTTTACGTGTTCCTTTCGTTCTATTTCTATAGTGTTCCTTTTGAGTTCTTCATTCTTTCCATACCTAAGCAGCTGGAACTTATCACCATTGAACGTCATGTTGTTCTCCACTGCCCACTGGAAGACCCTGCTTATATCTTCCTGTAATTATTCAGCGTCCTCTACCGTAGTGACTTTCATGCTTATCTGTCATCTGTAAATTATGATACAAAAGTGTGACAGGTGTTTTTATCTATGTCTGCTATGAAGATGAGAAACAGCAGAGGTGCCAGGACAGTGCCTTGGGGAACTGAGCTTTTGACCTCACTGATGCTGGATCTTGCTCTCTCCGGACTACCTGTACCCCCTCCCGAAGTTACCCTCCCCCGTCCCCACCCCCTCACCCTCCTATCCCCACCCCCACTGCCTTCGTGCATTAGGGCAATTCCTAAGAACCCTCTGATCTTCAGGAGGGAAAATTGGCAAATTCAAGTCCTGATCAGCCTGGTTGTGATGTCTGTTTGATTGCGTGTTGCTAGCACAGTTTGCTGACCAGCCCAGGAACCAGAAGGCGTGGTCTGAGACCGAGCCGCGGGGGGCAACGATTACCCGAGTCATTAAAAGGTAAGTAAATATTCCCAGAGTATTGGGGAGGAAGGCAAGACAGGGAAGGTGGAGGGGACGGGGGAGGGGAGGTGGAGGGGACGGGGGGAAGGGAAGGTGGAGGGGACGGGGGGAAGGGAAGGGAAGGTGGAGGGGACGAGGGGAAGGGAAGGTGGCGGTGGAAGGGAAAAGGTAATGGGACGGTGGTACAAGTGTAATGAGAGCAATGGGAGAGCAGGGAGAGAAATGGGAAAAGTGAGTGAGAGTTACAGGTAATTACCGCAACCGTCGGTAAACAACCCAATGGCCTCGTCACGTTCCCGCCCCACACTTTATACCCGGACTACCTGTACCCCCTTCCCCAGTTGCTCTCCCCCTCCACCACCCCTCACCCTCCTATCCACACCCCCACAACCAGCACCCAATGTGTCTCATGGTTCAGGTGGTCGACGTAACATTGCTCACCTGTGTCGCTGCCCTCACCTGTGTCGCTGCCCTCACCTGTGTCGCTGCCCTCATGTGTGTTGCTGCCCTCACCTGTGTCGCTGCCCTCACCTGTGTCGCTGCCCTCACCTGTGTCGCTGCCCTCACCTGTGTTGCTGCGCTGCCTCAACTGTGTCGCTGCGCTCAACTGTGTCGCTGCCCTCACATGAGTCGCTGCCCTCACATGAGTCGCTGCCTTCACCTGTGTCGCTGCCCTCACATGTGTCGCTGCCCTAACGTGTGTTGCTGCCCTCACCTGTGTCGCTGCCCTCACCTGTGTCGCTGCCCTCACCTGTGTCGCTGACCTCACCTGTGTCGCTGACCTCACCTGTGTTGCTGCGCTGCCTCACCTGTGTCGCTGCCATCACCTGTGTCGCTGCCCTCACCTGTGTCGCTGCCCTCACATGTGTTGCTGCCCTCACCTGTGTCGTTGCCCTCACCTGTGTCGCTGCCCTCACTTGTGTCGCTGCCTTCACCTGTGTCGCTGCCCTCATGTGTGTTGCTGCCCTCACCTGTGTCGCTGCCCTCACCTGTGTCGCTGCCCTCATGTGTGTTGCTGCTCTCACATGAGTCGCTGCCCTCACCTGTGTCGCTGCCCTCACCTGTGTCGCTGCCCTCACCTGTGTCGCTGCCCTCACATGTGTCGCTGCCCTCACCTGTGTTGCTGCCCTCACCTGTGTCGCTGCCCTCACCTGTGTCACTGCCATCATATGTGTCGCTGCCCTCACCTGTGTCGCTGACCTCACCTGTGTTGCTGCCCTGCCTCACCTGTGTTGCTGCCCTCACATGTGTTGCTGCCCTCACCTGTGTCGCTGCCCTCACCTGTGTCGCTGCCCTCACCTGTGTCGCTGCCCTCATGTGTGTTGCTGCCCTCACATGAGTCGCTGCCCTCACCTGTGTCGCTGCCCTCACATGTGTCACTACCCTCACATGTGTCTCTGTCCTCATGTGTATTGCTGCCCTCACATGTGTCGCTGCCCTCACCTGTGTCACTGCCCTCACGTGTGTTGCTGCCCTCACATGTGTCGCTGCCCTCACCTGTATCGCTGCCCTCACCTGTGTTGCTGCCCTCATCTGTGTTGCTGTGCTGCCTCATCTGTGTCGCTGCCATCACCTGTGTTGCTGCCCTCACGTGTCGCTGCCCTCACCTGTGTCGCTGCCCTCACCTGTATCGCTGCCCTCACCTGTGTCGCTGCCCTCACCTGTGTTGCTGTGCTGCCTCACCTGTGTCGCTGCCCTCACCTGTGTTGCTGCCCTCACGTGTCGCTGCCCTCACCTGCGTCGCTGTCCTCACATGTGTCGCTGCCCTCACGTGTGTTGCTGCCCTCACCTGTGTCGCTGCCCTCATGTGTGTTGCTGTCCTCACATGTGTCGCTGCCCTCACGTGTGTTGCTGCCCTCACATGTGTCGCTGCCCTCACCTGTGTCGCTGCCCTCATGTGTGTTGCTGTCCTCACGTGTGTCGCTGCCCTCACGTGTGTTGCTGCCCTCACCTGTGTCGCTGCCCTCACCTGTGTCGCTGCCCTCGTGTGTGTTGCTGTCCTCACATGTGTTGCTGCCCTCACCTGTGTCGCTGCCCTCACCTGTGTTGCTGCCCTCACATGTGTCACTGCCCTCACATGTGTCGCTTCCCTCACATGTGTTGCTACCCTCACATGTGTTGCTGCCCTCACATGTGTTGCTGCCCTCACCTGTGTCGCTGCCCTCACCTGAGTTGCTGCCCTCACATGTGTTGCTGCCCTCACATGTGTCGCTGCCCTCTCCTGTGTCGCTGCCCTCACATGTGTTGCTGCCCTCACCTGCCGTCATCGCACTGCCACACCTGTACGGCCTATGTACCTGTGTAGCATTCTACATCTGAGTCCCTCACAAGCTCTCGCTTCACACATGGAGGTCCCGGGTTCGATTCCCGGCGGGGTGGAAACATTTCGACGTGTTTCCTTACACCTGTTGTCATGTTCACCTAGCAGCAAATAGGTACCTGGGTGTTAGTCGACTGGCGTGGGTCGCATCCTGGGGGACATGATTAAGGACCCCAATGGAAATAAGACAGACAGTCCTCGATGACGCACTGACTTTCTTGGGTTATCCTGGGTGGCTAACCCTCCGGGGTTAAAAATCCGAAGAAATCTTATCTTATTATTATTACCCTAGACACCTGCGTCCCTCACACGCTCCCTAGATACCAGCGTCCCTTCACACGCTCCCTAGACACCTGCATCCCTTTACACGTTCCCTAGACACCTGCATCCCTTCACACGCTCCCTAGACACCTGCATCCCTTCACACGTTCCCTAGACACCTGCATCCCTTCACACGCTCCCTAGACACCTGCGTCCCCTCACACATTTCCTAGACATCTGCGTCCCCTCACACGCTCCCTAGACACCTGCGTCCTTTTACACGCTCCCTAGACACCTGCGTCCCTTCACACGCTCCCTAAACACCTGAGTCCCTTCATACGATCCCTAGACACCTGCGTTAACTCACACGCTACCTAGACACCTGCATCCCTTCACACGCTCCCTGGACACCTGCATCCCTCACACGCTCCCTAGGCACCTGCATCCCTTCACACGCTTTCTAGACACCTGCGTCCCCTCACATACTCCCTAGACACTGAGTCCCTTCACAGGCTCAGTAGACACTGCGTCCCTTCACAGGCTCCCTAGACACCTGCGTCCCCGCATACGCTCCCTAGACAACTGCATCCCCTCACACCCTCCCTAGAAACCTGCGTCCCCTCACACGCTTTCTACACCTCCATTTCTTTTATACAATCCTAAGCACCTATGTCCATATATATATATATATATATATATATATATATATATCAATAACAACACTGCGACTAGCCAAGGATTCGAACCCATGTTGTTTTGGCCAGCCTCATGGTGAGCGAAAACCCCATGAAGCTCTAACCCACAGGACCAAGCAATCCTACAAGAATCAAGCATCCAGCAGAGCTAGATGTTTTGCCTTGATCCGAGGACATACGGTGCTGTGAGCTAATTAGCTCATGGATGATACTTGAAGGGTCAGATCCTCAATCTGCACACAGTCATAATTTACTGGAGTGAGAGATATGGGAAGACGTGTAGAATAACAGAGTGATAAGGAAGTGTAGAATACGCCCAGAGGAAAGCAGGGGCGCAATAAACACAATAAGAGAGCACTGTCAGCATCCGTACTTACTCTCAACCTGTTACCAGCAGGCATCAGAGATATTACGGGAATAAAAGGTATAGGTTTTCAAGAGCAAACAATTAAGGTGTTGCGGGATCAGGCAGTCTGTAATGGCTATGTATGCTTGCTAGCCGCCGACACCAACAGCCTGTTGACCAGGCAGTCACTGCTGCAGCAAATGCGCGTCTGATAAATCTAATAATACCTTTTAGACATCTAAGTAAGGATTCACGACACTGTACACCGAGTACATACTGGAGTGTACACCACCAGTATGCAACCCCACAATTGGTCAAGAATATCAAGAAATTGGAGAAAGTACAAAGATTTGCAAAAAGACTAGTTCCGAAGCTAAGGAGAAGAGGTTAAGGGAACTCAACCTGTTGACACTACAGGGACAGGAGGACAAGGGAGCATTTGATAACGACGTACAAAATGCTGAGAGGAATTGACAGGATGAACAGGGAAAGAATAAAGAGATTAAAAAAAATAGGAACAAGAGGACACAGCTAGAAGCTGAAAACTCAAATGAGTCATAGGGATGTTAGGAAGTATTTCTTCGGCCTCAGTGTTGTCAGGAAGTGGAACAATATGGACAGTGAAGTAGTAGAGGCAGGATCCATACATAGCTTTAAGAAGAGGTACGATATGGCTCTTGAAGTCAGGAGTGGACCTAGTAGAGACCAGTAAAGAGACGGTGCCAGGAGCTGTGAATCGACCCCTGCAACCACATAAGAGGTGAGTAAACACATACACAAATTAGGCTAGGTGTCTATCGACAAGTGATCTTGACAAATTGCATCTAACACAAAAAGGAGTTATCTCTCGACAAGTGCCTTTGACAACCAGTAACACACACACACACACACACACACACACACACACACACACACACACACACACACACACACACACACAGCTACTAGTGTTCAAAAGATAAACTGTCTTGAATTTAGCAACTCAATTTAAGAGTGTAATATATAACAACACAGCTGAGATAGGGAGGGAGAAGGTAGGGTTGAAACCCTGTGACATATTAGTGACTGGTTTCTATGCTCTGAACTGTCCTGAGGTCAGGCTTCCTCATTATCTACCTGGTCAAGCAGGTTGTTGTTAGCGGCAGGCAGACCTGCATAGCCATCACAACATCTGTGAAGGTCATAGATGAAGACCAACTTGTGGTTATAGTGATCGTCTCAGCTCCTGGCCCCGGGTTTACTCCTGTCATACCTTTTTTTAAAACTCTGTATGGATTCTGACTGTACCACTTCGTGTCTAGGTCGTTCCATTTCCTGACAACACTTAAGACAACAAAAATATTTCCTAACATCCCTGTGAATCATGTGTGTTTTTAACCTGTACCAATAGATCTCTGGCTGCCTTCAAAAGGCAGTTGGACAGATACTCAAAGTCAGTACCCGATGAGCCGGGCTGTGGTTCGTACGTTGGACTACGTGCGGCCAGCAGTAACAGCCTGGCTGATCAGGTCCTGATCCACCGGGAGGACTGGTGGATCCGCGGGGGTGTTGACCCCTGAATTACCCTCCAGGTAGACTCCAGGTGCCCTCGTGTAATACACCTGACTCTCACACTCGCCCTCTCTACCTTATCAATTCCTTTCAGTATTTTGTACATTGTAATCATGCCACCATGGGTTCCTTCTGTCCTCTAATCTCGTGAGGCTTAGCTGCACTAGTCTCTCTTCACAGCACGTACCCCTTGGCCCCTGAACTAGTCTTCACAGCACGTACCCCTTGGCCCCTGAACTAGTCTTCACAGCACGTACCCCTTGGCCCCGGGACTAGTCTTCACACCACGTACCCCTTGGCCCCTGGACTAGTGTTCACACCACGTACCCCTTGGCCCCTGGACTAGTGTTCACACCACGTACCCCTTGGCCCCGGGACTAGTCTTCACACCACGTACCCCTTGGCCCCTGGACTAGTGTTCACACCACGTACCCCTTGGCCCCGGGACTAGTCTTCACACCACGTACCCCTTGGCCCCGGGACTAGTCTTCACACCACGTACCCCTTGGCCCCTGGACTAGTCTTCACACGTACCCCTTGGCCCCGGGACTAGTCTTCACACCACGTACCCTTGGCCCGGGACTAGTGTTCACACCACGTACCCCTTGACCCAGGGACTAGTGTTCACACCACGTACCCCTTGGCTCCGGGACTAGTGTTCACACCACGTACCCCTTGGCTCCGGGACTAGTGTTCACACCACGTACCCCTTGGCTCCGGGACTAGTGTTCACACCACGTACCCCTTGGCCCCGGGACTAGTGCTCACACCACGTACCCCTTGACCCCGGGACTAGTGTTCACACCACGTACCCCTTGGCTCCGGGACTAGTGTTCACACCACGTACCCCTTGGCCCCTGGACTAGTGTTCACACCACGTACCCCTTGGCTCCGGGACTAGTGTTCACACCACGTACCCCTTGGCTCCGGGACTAGTGCTCACACCACGTACCCCTTGACCTCCGGGACTAGTGTTCACACCACGTACCCCTTGGCCCCGGGACTAGTGTTCACACCACGTACCCCTTGCCTCCGGGACTAGTGTTCACACCACGTACCCCTTGCCTCCGGGACTAGTCTTAGCAGCACGTAATCCTTGGCTCCGGGACTAGTCTTCACAGCACGTACCCCTTGGCTCCGGGACTAGTCTTCACAGCACGTACCCCTTGGCCCCGGGACTAGTCTTCTTGTAAACCTTTACACTTTTTCCAGCTTCTTGACATGTTTCATTAGATGTGGGTTTTATACGGGTTGCTGCACCACACCAACGGCCCTATACTGTTTCACTCCAGAGCCAGGGAGCTACGGGGAACCAAGGTGGGCGTGGTGGGGCGCAGGTGGGCGTGGTGGGGAGCAGGTGGGCGGGGGTGGGCAAGGTCGGTGGGAGGGAGGGCTGGCGTCCCCATCATTGATGTGGAAATGAGCCCAGATTTTCTCTCATCACTCTCAGAAATTCTCCTTTCATCCTGCACAAGACGAACGACCCCCCCCTTCCAGCCCCCCTCCCCACCACTTACTTAGGACGAAGGGGGAACAGGGGAAGGAGGAGGATGGGAAGAGGTGGAAACGAGTAGGGATAGGTGGAATGGGAAAGAGATGGAAGGAGGGGGAAGAGGGGTAGAAGTAGAAGAGTAGAAAGAGGTAGAAGTGGACGAGGGGTAGAAAGAGGTGGATGAGGGGTAGAAAGAGGTGTACGAGGGGTAGAAAGAGGTGAAAGAGGGGTAGAAAGAGGTGAAAGAGGGGTGTAAAGAGGTGTACGAGGGGTAGAAAGAGATGGAGGAGGGGAAGAAAGAGGTGGAAGAGGAGTAGAAAGAGGTGGAAGAGGGGTAGAAAGAGGGGTGGTGCCAAGTGAACCTGGTTGACTTGGCATCACCTGCTCGACCTGATACCACCTGCTCAACCTGTTCAACCTTGTACCACCTGCTCAACCTGTTCAACCTTGTACCACCTGCTCAACCTGTCCAACCTGGTACCACCTGCTCAACCTGTTCAACCTGGCACCACTTGCTCAACCTGTTCAACCTGGCACCACCTGCTCAACCTTGTGGTGTTAATTACCACTACTGGTAATTAACATCACTACTGGTAATTAACACCACTACTGGTAATTAACATTACTGGTAATTAACAGAACTGGTAATTAACATTACTGGTAATTAACACAACTGGTAATTAACATCACTACTGGTAATTAACACACCACTAATTATAAATCAGCAAATTGCAGATTCAACTTCAGAGAAGTAGCAGGGCAAAGAGGGAGGGGGAAGGAGGGGAAAGGGAAGGATGGGGATGGGGAGGGGAGATGTGAGGGGGAAGAAGGAGAAGGATGTGAGAGTGGGAGGGGGTATGCAGATGACTCTCACTACGTGATCCTCACAAGACCTTCAAACGTGTATATAACATTGGACGAGAAATATAGATGTGATAAACATGTCGAGCGGAAGGAGGAACTGGATGAGGAGGAACTAGAGGAGGGGGAACAGGAGGAGGAGCAGGAAGAGAAGAGGAAGAAGAGAATGAAGCTAGGAAGAACATGTAGCGGAGGGAAGAGAAGGAAGAATTGGGGACAAATAGAGTAGAGAGAACCAAACGAGGAAGATAGAGAATGGAAGGAGATAGGAGAAGGCAGAATAAGTAGAAGAGGAAGAAGACATTGAGGGGAAAGACAGTAGAAGGGAGGGGGAAGGCAGGGGAGGGGGCGGTCAACACGTAGCACATATATGTATCGCGGTGCCAGACACATCATAAATCAAGGCGAGTACAGTGGGAGTAGCGGAGCGCAACAGTTTGATGGATCAATGCTCATATAAGCCGATCAGGACACAAGACCCCCGGGGAGAGAGGACAACCCCTCAACACACTCCAGGTAAACAACAACCAGTATAAATCACCACAGATCAATGCTAGGCTGCCAGCCTCACTGTTTATGTTACCAGTAACCACCCCGACCCCCAGCACCAACCCCAACACTGCCAGCAGGAACCACCCCACCCCCACACCAACCCCAACACTGCCAGCAGGAACCACCCTCACCCCCACACCAACCCCAACACTGCCAGCAGTAACCACCCCACCCCACACCAACCCCAACACTGCCAGCAGGAACCACCCCCACCCCCACACCAACCCCAACACTGCCAGCAGGAACCACCCTCACCCCCACACCAACCCCAACACTGCCAGCAGGAACCACCCTCACCCCCACACCAACCCCAACACTGCCAGCAGTAACCACCCCCACCCCAAGCACCAACCCCAAAACTGCCAGCAGGAACCACCCCACCCCCACACCAATCCCAACACTGTCAGCAGTAACCACCCTCACACCAACCCCAACACTGGCAGCAGGAACCACCCCCACCTCAACACCAACCCCAACACTGCCAGCAGTAACCACCCTCACTACAACAATGTTAGCAGTTTATGATAGACACACATGTGAAACACCTGGGTATCTTTACTGTGGGAACGTTTCACCATCCAGTGGCTTCCTCAGTCCAATACAGAGAAGAATGGTGGATGATCAGGAGTTTGAAGTAATCAGTCCCTGAGCCCTGAGTCGATGTGATCATTTAAGAGGCAGAAACGAGAAACTGCTTGCCTCGACATGTGAGGCAAGCTACAAGATTGCGATGAACTGGCAAAAATTGGCTTAGTATTCGCTTTAATCAGGTATAGGTGAAATTGACTATGAAATACAACTAGGAACAAGTGATCACCCTGATTATTTAGTAGGAGTGGACTGGTGTAAACTATGGAGGGAAGGTACATATATCAGACAACAGGAGAGTATGAGGGCATGCGATGTTTCCTGAGAGAAGTTGCCTAGGAGAGGCAACTGTAAGGCAAGACAGCAAAGATGGCGGATATTATACACATTCATAAGGCTTAGAAAGACAAGTAAACAAATTATGCCAAACGAGAGAGAGAGAGAGAGAGAGAGAGAGAGAGAGAGAGAGAGAGAGAGAGAGAGAGAGAGAGAGAGAGAGAGAGAGAGAGAGAGAGAGAGAGAGAACGAACTTACGTTACAAGCAGACCTGCAGGAATACCAAACCAAAGATCAAAATAATATGGAGAAGAAAATAGGGAAGCAAGCAGAAGCACCAGGAACGACTTTCAAAAGGTACAAAGGGAAGCAGAGACAACTTGAGACATAAACTAGAAGAGAAGCCATGCTGCTTCATAGTGACTACAGTGTAAGCCCCAGTATGGCGGCACAAAACTTTCTCTTCCTTGCTTATCTGAAGAGTCTTTCATCTTGGTTCACCCTGTCCATCAGCGGTCCCCACAAGCATTCCTTCATGCACGCACCCACACTAAAAAACCTCTTTCATCAACTACATAAAAATTTGGTTCACTGATGTAAAACAGACGGACCGAATACATAAAGGAAGCCTTAGACAACTCCCAGACTAAAGTATGTTCAAGTATTCACTCTTTATCGCCTTTAAAGTATTTACAGGCACATATTATATATATATATATATATATATATATATATATATATATATATATATATATATATATATATATAGAACAAGCCACATGAGAATGGATATCTTTAGCTCAAGATCTTTCACACTCTTGTGCATCGTTAGAAGCTATCCAGTATAATCGCCTGTTTGAGAAGCTGGGCGGTGAGGACCCTAACCTCAGAAAAATAAAATGCCTTGAAGAAAAAATCTTAAGATTTCTCCTAAAAATCATTTGAATATTTTTCTTTCACTACCCCATTATTTTTAAAGAGGAAATTATTCACCGCTCCAGTTTTGTTGAGAATTTTACAATTACGATGGTCTTACAATATATACAGTTGGATTACTGTAAGAAAACACATTGTTATCCTTTGTAATGTTTCAAAAAGTTAATTCTCATCGAGTCTGAAATAAAACCATAGAATTTATCAACCGCATAGATACCATTCATGTGGAGGAATCTATGTGTATGTATGTACTTAACTGACTGATAATTATTGTTAGTCTCTTCACCCAGAGTCTGACAGCTGCTGCAACACTTCGACAGGGGGCTGTCAACAAGTACACTAGACACTTGTACACTCAGCAGGATGAGTCCTAGGTGCTTGTTCCCTGATTCATAACCAGGCTGACTGGCCCAGCAGACTTGACCACTGGATGGAGTTGGGGCTCACGTGAGGGTAGGTATACAGCACGTTGATAAAACACTGACAAACTACAGAGCTTAATTGCCTCACTTACCCTACACAAACACCATATATACCAATCAGGACACTACCTGTCTTGCACAAATTATAGATTGCAATCTATTTAATGAACAAATGAGAAATGGATTTTACCTGACACCTCAGGTATGTTACCTAAGGGTTTGGTTTGAGCTAGTGGTGATGTCAGGACAGGACATCCATCAATTTATGTCCTGCTTAATGATAAGAGCCATAGCCATATCTGAATGTCGTCAATCATTATAGCGGTCACTCAGCACATGTGCAGGTAACGTCCTCGACACTGCAGTCCACTTTCAAGAGTGTGGATCCTAGCTTAGCTCCAGAAAGTCCACTGATAACATTTAAACGAATGCTCTCATACTGCAACTGCTACCTGCCAGGCGGGTGTGCACTTGACACTCTTGTATGATGAGAAAGACCCACTAAAACCCCCCTTCTACGCCCCACACACTTGGCAGAGAAGGAATAACAGTCACACTGACCACTGGGTCAGGCATCTCAAGACGCGGGAGAGGGTTATTACATTATCTCCAGAATATTCTAACATATGGGGATTAAAAAGAATCTCCACAATCCATATTTCAAATACATATAAAGAATTGTCAAGCGAGTAAAGTGCATACGCCGATACTTGAAGCCGGCGGCAGTGACAGCCAAGCCTGTGAAGTCTGATATTATTTCTTCAATAAACTACCATCAACATTCTTGTGTCTATAACGATGTATCGGGCATCCGCATCCGCGGAACATCCGCACAATTTCTTACATCCGCATCCGCAAAATAAGTAAGACATCTTCATACGCATCCGCATCCGCGGATATCTAAATTTTCAGATCCGATACATCTCTAGTTTATATTATGTTTCTACCTACACTATTCTACACCCTTCTCCAAGTGTACAAGTAACACTGTAATTTGATTATTACGGAGAATTATAATATATGAAGGTAATCACTATATCACAAAATTAAAAGTTAAGAAGTCAAGAGAACATACACAATAATACCACTATATTGAAAACACTGAAGTTGGCAGGAGCTCTCATGAGTGGGGATAAGCAGCTGGCAGGAGCTCTCATGAGTGGGGATAAGCAGTTGGCAGGAGCTCTCATGAGTGGGGATAAGCAGCTGGCAGGAGCTCTCATGAGTGGGGATAAGCAGCTGGCAGGAGCTCTCATGAGTGGGGATAAGCAGTTGGCAGGAGCTCTCATGAGTGGGGATAAGCAGCTGGCAGGAGCTCTCATGAGTGGGGATAAGCAGCTGGCAGGAGCTCTCATGAGTGGGGATAAGCAGTTGGCAGGAGCTCTCATGAGTGGGGATAAGCAGTTGGCAGGAGCTCTCATGAGTGGGGATATGCAGTTGGCAGGAGCTCTCATGAGTGGGGATAAGCAGTTGGCAGGAGCTCTCATGAGTGGGGATAAGCAGTTGGCAAGAGCTCTCATGAGTGGGGATAAGCAGCTTAAAGTGATGAGAACAGAGCTCCTCTGCTGGTCTCTCAGTGTTGCATGTTCCTCATAGCCAAAAATGATGATTTATCTAACAATTGTCTCGCTCTAAATTATTTACCCGGGTGTTTAGCGGAGCCTGGCCGACGGGACACTAAGATATTGATATCCAAGAAACAACTATATACTGTCAGGCGTCATATCCTTGAACTTAAAACATTTTGTACTATGAAATTATTTCTTAATATAATTCTTGGAGTGAACTGTGGATAAAATTCCTAATGTGATTTAACTTATTTCTATTAAAGTACCTATTGTTACGACATAACTATATACACACTTGATTTTTCTACAGTAATACAATGATCTTTAGAAAGCACTTAACAGTTTACTGAGTTGGTTTCCAACAATCAATATCCGCACAATGACGACCAACACATTGTCGATGTTAAGAGTACTTCGAGTCCCACGCCAACTGCCTTTCTGTCTTCAAGGATATAATGCAGTCCCACCGGTGGCCACTGTACGATTGTCAGAGTTGTGTGACAAGACGGATTAATTGCTTTCCTTGGATGGGTAGTCAACAGATAGAAAGGAAGAGAGTCTATCTCATCATTATCTGACGGAGGATGAAGCCTTCATCTGTCTTCGCTCTGAACCACTCCCATGGGTTAAGCGCCTAACATAAAGAAAAAATCTCAGCATAGTCTTCCCTTGAAGACTAAGTTGACTTTAATGTCTTACATAACATCCCTTGCAACTTGCACACTTCAACCCATACAATTATTATACTGATAATAATAACTGACCACAATGAAACAAACTGGAAGCCCAGCTGTAATGTATCAGTGACTGATACCTCACGAAGGTATTAATGTATCAGTGACTGATACCTCACGAAGGTATTAATGTATCAGTGACTGATACCTCACGAAGGTATTAATGTATCAGTGACTGATACCTCACGAAGGTATTAATGTATCAGTGACTGATACACGATATGATCTGACTGACCTCACGAAGGTATTAATGTATCAGTGACTGATACCTCACGAAGGTATTAATGTATCAGTGACTGATTCCTCACGAAGGTATTAATGTATCAGTGACTGATTCCTCACGAAGGTATTAATATGACTAATACCTTACAAAAGTATTTGGATTATGAATTTTTATTTTCGAATTGATGAGCAAGGTAGAATACAGAGGTTACTAAAGCACTGGAGATAGCAGAAGCAGTACAGAGGTAATTATAAGGTGATCAGTCCCTCAGTCTTGAGGATCGCCTCATATACCACCCCACTGCACAGGTGATATCAACTGTTGCACACGTGTCATATTCATGTACTCGTAGGTACTGCATACCATTAACATAGTGCTCAAGTTGCACACAAGAGGGAGAGAGATCTATAACAATTATACATAAAATAGTAGGTGGTAAAAGAGACATTTTATTCTAATGTGTAGCGGGCAGCTGGAGACGTCCCCGCGCGCCTTTCTCGCACTAACAAGACGCCAATTAGAAGGAAATGAAGAAAAAAGGAGGATATCTGGCGGTGACAGGCGGGACCCAGCTCATGGTGTGGCATCCTCACACTTTGGTCCTTATGGTCACGTAACGAAGGTCTCGGGCCCAGAGAGTGCTACGCCCGTGTCATAACGCCACGTTCTGGCCCTAATGGATCATTTGCTCAAGTCAGGCAGCAGGAAAGTGACATTCACAGTGTTATAACAAGACATTGCGTTTCTTATGGCTCATTCGCTTAAGTCTTGGGGTAAAAAAAAGGCTATAAAAACAATGTTGTAACTGCAAAATTTTGGCTCGGATGGATTATAAGTCGAAGGCTGGCAGCAAGTGTGATATATTCCACGTTATAAAGTTACTTTTTTTGGCAAGGGCAAGAAAGCTGCCATGCCCGATGGTATGACGGGGAGTTTTGACTTAATGGATCCTTCACCAAAGTCTCGGTGCAATACAAAGATAAGTCTGGTGTTATCCAGTCACTTCCACCTTTAACAGTTCAATCAGTGAAGTCTTAGGGCATCAACATGGTATACTTGGTGTATTATCACCTTGTTATTCTCACCATCGTGTGTGTGTTGGTCTCGGGGGTAGACACCATCGTGTGTGTGTTGGTCTCGGGGGTAGACACCATCGTGTGTGTGTTGGTCTCGGGGGTAGACACCATCGTGTGTGTGTTGGTCTCGGGGGTAGACACCAGCATGTGTGTGTGGTCTCGGGGTGAAAACACCCATCATGTGTGTGTTGGTCTCGGGGGTAGACACCAGCATGTGTGTTGGTCTCGGGGTAGACACCAGCATGTGTGTGTTGGTCTCGGGGTAGACACCAGCATGTGTGTGTTGGTCTCGGGGTAGACACCATCATGTGTGTGTTGGTCTCGGGGTAGACACCATCATGTGTGTGTTGGTCTCGGGGGTAGACACCAGCATATGTGTGTGTGTTGGTCTCGGGGTAAGACACCAGCATGTGTGTGTTGGTCTCGGGGTAGACACCATCATGTGTGTGTTGGTCTCGGGGGTAGACACCAGCATGTGTGTTGGTCTCGGGGGTAGACACCATCATGTGTGTGTTGGTCTCGGGGGTAGACACCAGCATGTGTGTGTTGGTCTCGGGGGTAGACACCATCATGTGTGTGTTGGTCTCGGGGGTAGACACCAGCATATGTGTGTGTGTTGGTCTCGGGGGTAGACACCAGCATGTGTGTATGTGTTGGTCTCGGGGTAGACACCAGCATGTGTGTTATTGGTCTCGGGGTAGACACCAGCATGTGTGTTGGTCGGGGTACACCAGCATGTGTTTGGTCTCGGGGTAGACACCAGCATGTGTGTGTTGGTCTCGGGGTAGACACCAGCATGTGTGTGTTGGTCTCGGGGTAGACACCAGCATGTGTGTTTGGTCTCGGGGTAGACACCAGCATGTGTGTTTGGTCTCGGGAGTAGACACCAGCATGTGTGTGTTGGTCTCGGGGTAGACACCAGCATGTGTGTGTTGGTCTCGGGGGTAGACACCAGCATGTGTGTGTTGGTCTCGGGTAAACACCAGCATGTGTGTTGGTCTCGGGAGTAGACACCAGCATGTGTGTGTTGGTCTCGGGGGTAGACACCAGCATGTGTGTGTTGGTCTCGGGGGTAGACACCAGCATGTGTGTGTTGGTCTCGGGGGTAGACACCAGCATGTGTGTGTTGGTCTCGGGGTAGACACCAGCATGTGTGTGTTGGTCTCGGGGGTAGACACCAGCATGTGTGTGTTGGGTTGGTCACCGATGGTCGGTAGACACCAGCATGTGTGTGTTGGTCTCGGGGGTAGACACCAGCATGTGTGTGTTGGTCTCGGGGGTAGACACCAGCATGTGTGTGTTGGTCTCGGGGGTAGACACCAGCATGTCTTGAATGTAACATGAGTGAATTATAATACCATAGTAAGGCACTTCCTCCGTCAATGCACAACTATCAAGTGTCAAGAGGGAATTAAGTAACGTATCAAAGAGCAATGTAAGGCTGGATAATCTGTTCATAACCATATTTTGCAGCTCGTCTTCGCAACAAGCGTATTGTTGCCAACGAATTAGGCGACGAAGCAGCATTCCCCGCTGTCAGACGTTACCATCCAGCCTACATAATTTGATTACTAATGGTTATCTATACTTAAACACAGGATACTATAAGTTAGGTCACCTAACCTCAAGAAACTTCAGTGAAACTACAGTGTTCATAAATTAACTGTGGTAAATGCGTTAGTAAACAAACGCTATATTTTGAGGAGTTATATTTTGAGTGTCTCGTCTCAGGATAGTAAGAGTGATACTCGACTCTTACGAGTGGTAACTGCCCATGTTCCAGGGCAATGAAACAAAACTAGCTCTTACCACCATTCTTCCACAATTTGTGAAAGAGTGAGATACCCAGCAAGAGATATACGCTATCCTAAGTAGTATCATAAGGCTCAGTGCTTTCAATCACAGGATGAAACACTCACTCTTAACAACCCACTCAGACATCCCGGGTTAAGATAATGACATACGTAAAATATCGTTAAGGTTGAGGCACACACACGTCGATAAAGGGAGTGGGAACCTTACTGAGGCCTGAGAAGTTAGTGGTCTTGGAGTTCCACTTGACAGTCTCTTCATCTGGGGCGTCTTGGGTCGCCAGTGGCGTAGAAATTTCTTTTGATTAGTACGAAAATAATAAATGAATATATTACACAAAGCCAGTGAAGAGTCTTCGCCTGCCTCACGTACGTGTTGGACGGTGTCAGGGGATAGGGAGAAAGAGGGAAGGGCGGGGATGTACCTTTGATGGGTTTCAAGTTTTCCTACCCCTGCAGTCCGGCTCTGGGCCAGGCCTGTCTGGTGCTTGCCTCGTCAACCAGGCTGTTGCTGTTGGCGGCCCGCTGGCCCACATATCCACAACAGCCTGGTTGATCCGGCATTTGGAGAAAATTGTCTAGTTTCCTCTTAAAGATTTCCACACTTATTCCAGGAGTGTTTCTGATATCTTCTGGTAAGATGTTAAAAAAGTCTGGGACTACGGATATTGATACAACGTTCTCTTATTGTGCCCACAGCGTCCCTACCTTTCACTGGGTTTATTCTGCACCGTTTCCCATATCTCTTACTCCAGTACTCCAATACGTTGTTTTGACAGTAGATTTAGGACCGGGCCCTCAAGAACCCTCCATAAGAGGTGCTCCTAGTGATTTAAATGCTTAATTGGCTCTATGCGGGTCGTATATGATCTTTAAATCTGTTCCAGCACTGATATCTTTCCTACCCTGAAAGAGCTGTTAACACTGAACGAGAGCCCTGGGGATTTGAGTATTGTTCCCACTGGCATTATTTCCCTTATTTTGAAAGTTCTTATTATCCACCACGTCACCTTCCTGGCGGCTGTGACATTTGCCTTATTGTATTCTTTGAATGAAAGGTCAGCTAAGATTATTACTCCAGGTACTGATGTGTTTCTTCATTTCTATTTGCTGAACTTCTTGCATTTTTTTGCATATAGTGTATCTTTTGAGTTTTTCATTCTTTCCATATCTATGTAGTTGGAATTCGTCACCATTGAATGTCATGTTATTCTCCCCTGCCCACTCACTTTCTTGCTTGCTTAGTTATTCCTTAAACACTTATCAATTTTATTTAGAGAACAGTTTATATTGATTCTGGACTGTAGTTCCCAATTTGGCTTTTTAAGGAAGAAACTGGCAAGACAGAAATACTGTTTTCAATGGGATAAATTCCAAGTGTCTCATCCAAACTGGTTTTAACACTTCTGCGCTGATAACTACACACTGCAACTCACGCGAGGCTTCAAATGTACCGCGCTGGTGTGTTTTAGGATATTGATCTCTGAGATAACAAGAACAGGTTTCTTCGGTGCCTGATCTACCAGGCTGTGATGGATATGTGGGGCAGCGGACCAGCAGCAGCAAAAGGCTGGTTGACCAAGCAAACACCACACGAGCCTGGCCCATGGCCGGGCTCCAGGAGTAGAAAAACTCTCGGAACTTATCAAAGCTAAGGTGGCTTCAAAGCTAATGTTTCTTAGTGGAAGGTTTGAATTAGTTTTGAGCAGTGTAAGTCTTAATTTGCAGTTTTTATTGAAGAAATGGATATTAATTTCCATGTGATATATTGTGAATGGCTCTTCTGATTCGGTTCAAATCTTCACTGCAAAATATTTAACCTGCAGCACTCTGCAGGCTTTTCCCATATCTGCCATAGTTTTATTTTTACGAGTTGTTGCAAGTGAGTTCAAACAGACATTATTCAAATTTCTGAGAGACTGGGAAGCACCCGCTCCCAAGTCTGAAATTTCTGAGCGACTGTGAAGCACCCGCTCCCAAGTCTGAAATTTCTGAGAGACTGGGAAGCACCCGCTCCCAAGTCTGAAGCTGTATAACCCCTGTGGTTTAGCGCTTCTATTTGATTATAATAATAATAATCCCAAGTCTGAAATTTAACAGTTTCACATCTGATCTTCTCATTAGTTTTGGGAAGAAGTCGGGGTTATCTGTTTGGTTATTTGAGGATGACGATGAGTTCCACTATTGGTTCGAGGCAATTTCAACAATTTCATGTTTGCAGTTTGGGCTCAGGAATCTTTCCAGATGTGGGCCCCTAACGTAGCCTTGAAAGGCTAAAGGATTACGACATGGTACACAGTCATATCCTTGTGGGGGCATGACAGACAGTCACTACCACAAAATAAAGTATAACAAACAATAAGGGTAAGGTGAGATGCTGAGGCGGATGCCAGGAAGACGTAATGAGTCACTGCTGGGATCACATCTTAGTCCCAGGTAAATGACTCCCTCTGTGCGCGCGCGTACACACACACACACACATAAATCTTAATTTGGAGATCATACGAAGGATTTTACGGCCCACTTCGTTAATCCTCTCCCTCTCTCTCCCATTTTCTTCACTCTCCCTCCTTTACCTCCAATTCCCCCTCATTCCTCTCTATTATTTTCTTTTCCTTTCTCATTCGTCTTTCCCACTTCCTGTACCCATACAATATTAACTCCCATCCTCCCTCTCTGCTACGGATGATGATGGAATACGTACAAATAAGGACAACATAATCATTCCTAAGACAACATATATTTGTTGTTGGTTGCGGGAATCGTCGCCTCCACGGCCAGGTCTCAAAGCAAGCCTCTTGAATGACGACATAACTCAAGAGGAAGGGGTACAGAGGATGTGAATGTATTTAGATACTTGGGAGTAGATGTGACGGCAGATGGGTTTGTGAGAGCTGAGGCGACGAACACAATCGATGAGGGAAAGAAAGTAGCAAGTATTGAGGATTCTGTGGGGAAAAAAAACATATGTCAATGGACAGACAGGAAAAAGTAGTCAAATGTAGTGGAGCAGAGACTTGTGCACAGATGTGTGTACCTGGTGTTGAAGCTTGGTCTCAAGAGTGCTGCAGCGAGGAGAGGTTGGTATCTGTGGATATGTTGCCTGAGATCAGTGTGCGGTGTGACTATTATACAGAGAATAAGGAATAAAGAAATTAGAATGTGTTGTGGTGGCATGAAAGGTATATTACAAAGAGTGGACACAAGGTGTTCTTGATATTGTTTGATCACGTAGAAACGGTGGAGTAAGTCAGGTTGATGGTCTGCAAATCTTTGATGGATGGAAGGTAGTGTAGACTGCAGGAAGCGTTCCTAGAACAGTGGTTTTGAGAGGGAGGAGAGAGAACATCCAGCCGGCCGGCGTGGGCGAGAGTTAGATGTGAGAGGGCTAGAGAGCGTCCTTGGAATTTAACGTGCTCTTGGAATGTTGCATTACAATTATGAAGGGAATCACCTCTATCCCTCCTTCCCTATCCACATACTCTACAAGTCATCTCTCTCCCCTTATCTGTCCTGGAAACATCTCTCCTCCCCTCTCTGTTTACACCACCTATCTTTCCCTGACTCCACGCCCCTTCCTAGGTGTCCGGACCACAACTACCGCTGCTAGTAGGCAGAGGTGACAACACACTATTCAACACCGTCCGGAAGGCCATTCATGTGGTGATTAGGATCATTTCAACTTTCGACCTGATCCCAAAAAGTCTCATAGGGTAAATGGGGGAGGACGGCGCCTATGGTGTTTATCCCTTAGAGTCTATGAAGGGTGAATGAGGGGGAAAGGGGCAGGCCAAAGTGCTGATTCAAGTTATGAGGGAGGGGTGGGGGAGAATGAAGAGTGGAGACGCATATGAGCTGAATATTTTCTATTATTAAACAAAACTGGGTAAAGCAGCAGCGTGCTGCTTTCCTCACACTTGTTACATAGTCTACCTACTCGTGTCTATCAGTAGTCGATTCTGGGGGTCATCACCCACGCAGCCCGGTCCTAGACAAGACCACTAGCTTAAAACACTTATCAGACAGGCTGTTGGTGCTAGCAGCACGTAGTCAGACGTAGTTACCACGACGTAGCTGATCTTGAAGAAAAATAGCAATTTTCCTTGTATATGAAGGGAGGGTGTTGAAAAGTCTTGGTCCCTTTACAATTACTGAGATGTCTTTTAGTGTGCTCATTACATCCCTGCTTTTCACGGGGATATTTTGCACCGTCTGTTATTTCGGTGTACAGATGTGAGATTCAAAGCCTTTAGAATTTTACAGGTGTAAATTATGATGTGCTATATCTTTCTCATCTACGTTCCAGAAACAACAACTTAAGGAACTTTCGTTATTCCCACTAATTTAGTTGCTTCACTGAATTTATACGAGCAGTGAAGGTTTTCTGTACAACGTCCAGTTCTGGGATGTCGCCTGCCTTAAAAAGGGGTTGTTAGTGTACAACAACATTCCACTCTAAAGAGAACAAGTGATTTATAAGAGTACCAAAATTAACTCAAGGGTGGGGAATTCCAGCAATAATATACGAGAAGGTATGCTTAGTAAATTTAACTTCAATAATCACAGAATTGACTGGGACAAAATTAACAATTAAATATATCCTGGTAAACAGTCATGAGCACTCTAAATTCTCACCAGTGTTTGGAAAAGCTCAACACAGAAACATACACGGTCTGTATTAAATATGTATCATTGAGGAAACCTAGAAGAAAACCAGATATAGGAAGAGAACATAAAAGACTGTACAGAAGAAAAGGGGCTACCGAATTGCTTAACAATATAAATATGTCACAACGAAGGAAAAATAATCTTAACTGAGAGATAACAGATTTAGAGCAAAAACTTAAGCTGTCGTACCAGAGAAAAGAACAAAAAGAACAAAAAGCCATCTAGGATATCGCAAGAAACCCCAAATATTTGTACACATATGCAAAATCCAAGAATTGGACCAATAAACAACAGGAGGTTCATATACGGACGATGAACATGAACGAAATTCTAAAAAAAACAATATAAGCAAATGTTCAGCAGCCCACTATATCAAAGCAGGATAGAGCAAAATTTTGATTTTTTTTTCATTCCATCTGAAGGCATAACAGACCAACTAACATTAGTACTAATCCCACAGAATTCGGAAAAGAAATAGGAAACATCACTCAGCACCTGGACCAGATCTACAGAATTCATTATTTATAAAAAAAAATGGAAAATACCATTATCACGAGCTTTCAGTATTCTTAGGAGCTTAGATCTAGCTGAAATACTAGAGACTCTAAAGAGTGCAGACATAGCTCCTTTGCATAAAGGAGGTAGTAGAGCGCTAGCTAAAAATCACAGACCAGTAGACCTAACATCCCACATCACAAAAGTCTTCGAAAGAGTGATAAGATGCCTAATTATAAGCTTTATGGAGCAGCACAATATGCACAACCCAAGCCAGCACCATCTCAGAACCGGAATGTCATGCCTGTCACAGCTGCTGAACCACTATCACATAATTATAGAGGCGTCGGAATAAAACCAAAATGCAAATGTGATATACACAGATTTTGCAAACGAGGGCCATAGCATAACGAGGAAAGTAAGCAGATGGATTTCTAACATAACACAAAGAATAGTAAACAGAGCAAAATCCACCATCAGCAAGGTAAAAAGCTCAGTTCTCCGAGGCACTGTCCTAGCACCTCTGCTGTTTCTTATCCTAATAGGATACATGGACAAAAACACCAATCACAGTTTTGAATCATCATTTGCAGATGACACTAAAATAAGCATGAAAGTCACCTCGGCAGAAGACACTGAAAAACTGCAGGATGAAATAAGAAGGGTTTTCCAGTGGTCAATGAAGAATAACATGACGTTCAATAGTGTTAAATTCCAGCTGCTTAGGTATGGAAAGAATTAACTCCAAAGGGAAACTGTAAACAAAACTCAAGAGGATCGTCAAATAGAACGAAAGGACCACGTGAAAGACCTGGGAGTAATTAAGTCGTCTGACCTTTCTTTCAAAGAACACAATATGGCAGATGTCACAGCAGCCAGGAAGATGAAGTGTATAATGAGATATTTCAAAATAAGGGAAACAGTGCCAATAGTGACACTATTCAAATCGCTTGTGCTCTCTCGTTTAGAATATTTTCCAGTGTTGACGGCCCCATTCAGGGCAGGAGATCGGAGCTGGAACAGATACAGAGATCATTTATGGTTCGCATATGCCCAATAAAGCATTTAAATTATCGGGAACGCCCTAAAGTCCTAAATTTATACTCACTGGAGCAGATGAGAGAGAAACATGATAATCTATACCTGGAAATTACTTGAGGGCCTTGTCCCAAACCTGCATGCCGCCATGAAGCATACTGGAGTGAGAGATATGTGAGGAAGTGTAAAATTAACTCAGTGAACAGCAGGAGCACTGTGGGCACAATAAAAGAACACTGTATCAACATCCGTGCCCACGGACTACTGAGAACGAGAGAGAGAGAGAACTGAGGAAAGTACTGTGCCTTGAGGAGCAATTTTTCACTGTGGCAGCCTCTGATTTGACTTTGCTGACTGTTATTCGTTCTGTTCGATTTGTTAGAAAAAATAAAATTCATTTCATCACTATTTTTTTCAGTTATTCCTTTCTACACATAAGCTATTACACCACTTGTCGAAGGTTTTTGGAAAGTCTGTATACTACATCTGCAATCTGTGTGCCTTGCAGTGTATTCAAGGCCATGGCAAAATGGTCCAGCATCTGCAAGAGGCGGAAACACTTGCTCTAAATTTCCACTGCCCTGGGTTGACCAATGTATATGTGGTGTTATCACAAAGTTCTCATCTACAATTTTCGCTCCCTTCCTACGTGAAATATGGCATCAGCATAAATTATGCTGCACAATACACTCTTTTATGAGGTAGTGTGGCGAGTTTGAGTGCGATCGGTCATTCCATTGAGGTTGACGGGCATTTTTTGTCATGTTACTGACTTGCTGCGATGTTTTGTGTAACAATAAACTTCTTTGAAAGAAAGAACAGTGTGTGTGTGTGTGTGTGTGTGTGTGTGTGTGTGTGTACTCACCTATTTGTGGTTGCAGGGGTCGAGTCATAGCTCCTGGCCCCGCCTCTTCACTGATTGCTACTAGGTCTCTCTCTCCCTGCTCCATGAGCTTTATCAAACCTAGTCTTAAAACTATGTATGGTTCCTGCCTCCACTACATCGCTTTCTAGGCTATTCCACTTCCTGACAACTCTATGACTGAAGAAATACTTCCTACCATCTCTTTGACTCATAGGAGTCTTCAACTTCCAATTGTGACCCCTTGTTTCTGTGTCCCTCTCTGGAACATCTTGTCTCTGTCCGCCTTATCTATTCCTCGGAGTATTTTATATGTCGTTATCATGTCTTCCCTAACCCTCCTGTCGTCTAGTTAAGGCCGATTTCCCTTAACCTTTCTTCGTAGTCTTGTTGCAAACCTTTGCACTTTCTCTAGTTTCTTGACGTGCTTGACCAGGTGTGGGTTCCAAACTGGTGCTGCATACTCCAGTATGGGCCTGACGTATATGGTGTACAGAGTCTTGAACGATTCCTTAGTGAGGTATTGGAACGCTATTCTTAGGTTTGCCAGCCGCCCGTATGCTGCAGCAGTTATCTGATTGATGTGTGCCTCAGGAGATGTGCTCTGTATTATACTCACCCCAAGATCTTTTTTCTTGAGTGAGGTTTGAAGTCTTTGGCCACCTAGACTATACTCTGTCTGCGGTCTTCTTTGCCCTTCCCCGATCTTCATGACTTTACATTTGGCAGGGTTAAATTCAAGGAGGCAGTTACTGGACCAGGCTTGTAGCTTGTCCAGGTCTCTTTGTAGTCCTGCCTGATCCTCGACTGATTTAATTATTCTCATTAACTTCACATCATCTGCAAACAGGGACACTTCTGAGTCTATCCCTTCCGTTATGTCATTCACATATACCAAAAACAGTACAGGTCCTAGGACTGACCCTTGTGGAACCCCACTCGTCACAGGTGCCTACTCTGACACCTCGTCACGTACCATGACTCGTTGTTGCCTCCCAGTCAGATATTCTCTGATCCATTGCAGTGCCTTTCCTGTTACGTGTGCCTGATCCTCTAGCTTTTGCATTAACCTCTTGTGAGGAACTGTGTCGAACGCCTTCTTGCAGTCCAAGAAAATGCAGTCTATCCACCCCTCTCTCTCATGTCTTACTTCTGTTACCTTGTCATAAAACTCCAGTAGGTTTGTGACACAGGATTTTCCTTCCCTGAAACCGTGCTGGTTGTCGTATATAAGCTTGTGTCTTTCTAGGTGCTCCACCACTCTCCTCCTGATGATCTTCTCCATGACTTTGCATACTATACACGTCAGTGACACAGGTCTGTAATTTAATGCCTCGTGTCTGTCTCCTTTCTTAAAAATTGGGACTACATTTGCCATCTTCCACGCCTCAGGTAGTTGCCCAGTTTCAATGGATGTGTTGAAGATTTTTGTTAGTGGCACACTCAACATCTGTGTGTGTGTGTGTGTGTGTGTGTGTGTGTGTGTGTGTGTGTGTGTGTGTGTGTGTGTGTGTGTGTGTGTGTGTGTGTGTGTGTGTGAGAAAATCTGTTTTAAGTTCGGTAAAACGGATAACAAAAGTTATTAAATGTTTCAGCAAGAGTTCAGCAATGAAAGAATGGATCGGACACAGTGTTTTGAATGGTTTTCTCACTTAAAAGCAGGACGAACCGCTATGGTCGTCCATCGTCAAAAAACAGATACTAACACTAAAAAAGAGAGGAAGGCTATTCACGAAGATCGTCGTCAGAATACCCAGAACATTGCAAGTGCTGTGGGAATTTCTAATGGGTCGTGTCAAAGCGTTTTGACTAAAAAATATGCACATGAGGCGAGTGGCTGCAAAATCTGTGCCGTTTGCTGACTCGAGACTAGAGAGACCATGGTCTTCTGGCCAAAAACAACATGGCGGTCATGCCCCACCCTCTCTACTTCCCAGATCTAGCCCCTGTGACCTCTTTTTCTTCCCAAAAATATAAATGGCACTCAAAGGATTTCGTTTTAACAACGTGGAGGAGCTTCAAGTAGAATCGCAGGCCGCCGCACTAGACGCCGTTAGGAAAGGAGAGTTTCAGAACTTCTCTCCAGAAATGTTTCGAGAAGTGGCAGAGGCGCTGGGATCAGTGTACAGCCTCCCAAGGAGAGTACTTCGAAGGAGACGGCTTCAGTTAGGTGATTAGGTAAGCATATATTTTTTTTTCGCAGCAGTCCAGGAACTTTTTGATAACACCTCCTACAGTAATCGTGATCCTTTAACTTTTAAAGAATCGGATATATGAGACGCTACAGTTCTTTTTTACGATTGCTTTACTGCCATCTTTATTGGAGTGAGGCTCATCCATAGATTTTGATGACTGTGGGATGACTCCCGTGTCCAGACTGTTTCCATATGTAAGGCATGTGACAGTTTTATTTTTTTAAATTATATGAATCTGAGCCTATATAGAGATAGTAATTTCCCATGTATGCTGCAACGATAGTCTTGGAAGCTACTGTGACTACTGACGTGCACAAGTTCCCAGCTCAGGTTGACACACTTCAGTACATGATGTATGCAACTCAACCTGAGTCATGGAATATGACCGGGAAACGTTCCTAACTTTTATCATTATATAATTATCATAAGGAATAGGATAGCAGCAAACTACCGATGTATTTAAGGTAACAAAAAAGAAACACAAGAGAGGCTACGCTGCACAGCGTGTCCCCTGTGAATGTTAGGAAGTTTTCCTTGCGTGAGCTGAGGCAACACGTCCCACCTGTCACTCTGACTGCGATCTAAGGGAATAAAAGACGTGTTCAACCACGAGTTAGTGAGTGCTGCCACCTGTTCTGTCTGTGGTGGCACTTAACAGCTGTTGAGGCGGCAAGCATGCCACAGGTGTTGTGTGTGTGGGTACTGAGGGAGAGAGAGACTGATGTAGGTTACTGCTCTTAGCTTGTAAATAAAGTTAGGAACCTTAACCTAACCTTGTTAAACCCTGTGTAGAGAGAGAGAGAGAGAGAGAGAGAGAGAGAGAGAGAGAGAGAGAGAGACAAAAAAGACAAAGAGGACGAGGAGAGAGAGAGAGAGAGAGAGAGAGAGAGAGAGACAGACAGACAGAGAGACAGGGGAGAGAGAGAGAGAGAGAGGGAGGAGAGAGGAAGACAGAAGAGAGAGAGAGAGAGAGAGAGAGAGAGACAGAGAGACAGAGAGAGAGAGAGAGAGAGAGAGAGAGAGAGAAAGATAGATAGAGACTGTGACATACACAAATGGATACCTGTACTGATAATAAACATGTAATTCAAGGTATAGGAAGATACCAGATGTACACCCAGTGTAATAAAGTGATGACCACACAATGTACACCCAGTGTAATAGTGATGACCACACAATGTACACCCAGTGTAATAGTGATGACCACACAATGTACACACAGTGTAATAAAGTGATGACCACACAATGTACACCCAGTGTAATAGTGATGACCACACAATGTACACCCAGTGTAATAGTGATGACCACACAATGTACACCCAGTGTAATAAAGTGATGACCACACAATGTACACACAGTGTGGTAAACTGAAGAAAGAATTAATTTGTGACCATACCAGGGAAGGGAAGAGAAAGAAAGGTGAGGGGAATCAGAGGAAGAAATGAAGAGAGGGAAAACTAGGAGTGAGAAAGACTTACAATTTAAGGGGTAAGAAAGATGAAGAAATGTGGAGGGGAGAGGGAGAAATTAGGAGCAGAAAGGGGAAGAAAAGAAGAGGATAGGAGAGAAGAGAACAAAATAAAATGGGGTAGAATAATAATAATGGAGCAGAATGTAAAAAATGGGGTTGTAGAATGTCGATAAATTTAAACCTCCCCACCAACTCGAGGGGTCCCCACCTCAAACCACCACCGACAGGAGGGGGTTTGGGGCCCCTTCTTTCCCACGTCCCCCCGCCGCGTCCACCCATTTTTTGACCCGAGCGCCGCCGTTAAAAGTTATTGAGGAAATTTTAGATAATAACCACAAAACCCAAAAGGTCAGGTAAACCCACTGTCAACAGCACCCGGTTAGTCCTACACCCCTACCCCTGGTTACTTAACACCCCTACCCCTGGTTACTTAACACCCCTACCCCTGGTTACTTAACACCCCTACCCCTGGTTACTTAACACCCCTACCCCTGGTTACTTAACACCCCTACCCCTGGTTACTTAACACCCCTACCCCTGGTTACTTAACACCCCTACCCTGGTTACTTAACACCCCTACCCCTGGTTACTTAACACCCCTACCCCTAGTTACTTAACACCCCTACCCCTGGTTACTTAACACCCCTACCCCTGGTTACTTAACACCCTCCCCCTGGTTACTTAACACCCTACCCTGGTTACTTAACACCCTACCCTGGTTACTTAACACCCCTACCCCTAGTTACTTAACACCCCTACCCCTGGTTACTTAACACCCCAACCCCTGGTTACTTAACACCCTACCCCTGGTTACTTAACACCCCAACCCCTGGTTACTTAACACCCTCCCCCTGGTTACTTAACACCCCTACCCTGGTTACTTAACACCCTACCCCTGGTTACTTAACACCCCTACCCCTGGTTACTTAACACCCCTACCCCTGGTTACTTAACATCACTACCCATGGTTACTTAACACCCCTACCCCTGGTTACTTAACACCACTACACCTGGTTATTTAAACCATTACCCCTGAATACTTAACACCACTACCCCTGGTTACTTAACAACACTACACCTGGTTACTTAACACCATTACCCTGGATACTTAACACCACTACCCCTGGTTACTTAACACCATTGCCCCTGGATACTTAACACCATTATCCCTGGTTACTTAACACCACTACCCAGGTCACTTAACACCACTACCCCTGGTTACTTAACACCACTACACCTGGTTAATTAACACCACTACCCCTGATACTTAACACCCCTACCCCTGGATACTTAACACCCCTACCCCTGGATACTTAACACCCCTACCCCTGGTTACCTAACACCACTACCCCTGAAAACTTAACACCATTACCCCTCCCCCCCTACTACCCCTTAAATCATAACCCCCTCCCCATTATTATCACTATTACCTATCGCCAACATGTCACTATCAACTATCAACACCACAATGCTACCCCTCCACTTACGACCACCACCTATTTCTGTTCTTTCCTGGCGTCCTCTGCTCTTTCCTGGCGTCCTCCGCTCTTTCCTGGTGTGCTGCTCTTCCCTGGCGTCCTCCGCTCTTCCCTGGCGTTCTTTGCTCTCCTTGGCGTGCGTCCTTTGCCGTCCCTGGCGTCATCTGCTCTCCCCCTGGAGTCATCTGTTCCTCACTGACGTCCTCTCCTCTCTCCTGGTGCCCTCTGCTTTTCCTTGCGTCCTCTGCTCCTCTCTGGCGTCATCTGATCTCCCCTGCCGTCCTTGGCTCTCCTCTGGCGTCCTCTGCTCTCACGTGGCGTCTTCTGTTATTCCCTGGCGTCCTCTGCTCTCCACTGGCGTCTCTGCTCTCTATTGGCGTCTTTTGCTCTTCCTTGGCGTCCTCTGCTCTTCCTAGCGTCCTCTGCTCTTCCCTGGCGTCCTCTGCTAACCTCTCAGTTGTATCCACTCTATATAATCCTCTGAGTATAGTGTATGTCATGATCATATCTTCCCTGGTCCTCCTTTCTTTTAGTGATGTTGGTTTGATTTTCTTTGGTCTCTCCAAGACGTCCATCATCCCCGTCAGTTTCGATATTGGTCTCGTTGCAAATCTTTGGATATGCTTGACCGGATGCTGGTTTCCTGCTGGCAACTCATACCTTAAGATGAAGGTAACGCAACTTGTGCGTAATGTACGGCATGCGTCTTCGTTATCTTCCTGAAAGCAGTTCGTAGGTTAGCTGCTCTTGCAAGTGCTAAAGTTATGTGCTTTATATGTTCTTCCAGTGACATGAATGCTGCTCTCCTGTCAGGTTTGTATTTCGTGTCCGGATTTCTCTCCCTCCCTCCCTCCGTCCCTCCCTCCGTCCCCTCCCTCCCTCCGTCCCTCCCTCCCTCCCTCCGTCCCTCCATCCGTCCCTCCTATTTTCGCAGCCCTGCGGTTATCAGTGTTGGGGGGGGGAGGAGGGGGATAGAGATGGGGGAGGTAAGAGCTTCAAAGTCTAATGAACACTTGTTAACAATAGGAGTTAATTCGTATAGAAACAAAGACAAAAAGGTGTTGTGCATGTTTTAGACCTTGGTCTGAGGACCTCACACCAAGGATAAATATGCACAACAATTTCTGTATGTCTTCCTTAATTTATGGAATACGGTCTATTTAAATTTGAGTGCGTGCGTGCGTGTGTATGTGTGTGTGTGTACTCACCTAGTACTCACTAGTACTAGTACACCTGTGTACTCACCTATTTGTACCTTTGATATACCTTTGAAGAGTTTCGAGAGTATCTACTCTCTGAGCCCGGCCATGGGCCAGGCTCGTCTGGTGCTTGCCTGGTCAACCAGGCTGTTGCTGCTGGAGGCCCGCTGCCCCACATATCCATCACAGCCTGGTTGATCTGGCACCTGGTGAAGATATTTGTCCAGTTTCCTCTTGAAGGCTTCTACACTGGTTCCAGCCGTGTTTCGGATATCTTCTGGTAAGATGTTGAATAGTCTGGGACCCCGGATGTTAATACAGTGCTCCCGTATTGTCCCCACCGCACCCCTGCTCCTCACTGGGTTTATTTTACACTTTCTCCCATATCTCTCACTCCAGTATGTTGTTATGGCAGTGTGCAGATTTGGGACCAGGCCCTCAAGTACTTTCCATGTATATATTATCATGTATCTCTCTCTCCTCCGCTCCAATGAGTACATGTTCAAGACTTGAAGGCGTTCCCAATAATTTAGATGTTTCAATGGCTCAATGTGAGCCGTAAACGATCTCTGGATTTGTTCCAGCTCTGCTATTTCTCCTGCCCTGAACGGGGCCGTCAGCACTGAGCAGTATTCTAAGTGAGGAGCACTAGCGATTTGAATAGTGTCACCATCGGCATTATTTCCCTTGTTTTGAAAGTTCTCAATACCCACCCCGTCATCTTCCTGGCTGTTGTGATCTTTGTCTTGTTATGGTCTTTAAACGACAGATCAGCAGACATAATTATTCCCAAGTCCTTTACGTGTTCCTTTCGTTCTATGTGGTGACCCTCTTGCGTTTTGTATATAGTGTTCCTTTTGAGTTCTTCATTTTTCCATACCTAAGCAGCTGAAACTTATCACCATTGAACGTCATGTTGTTCTCCACTGCCCATTGGAAGACCCTGCTTATGTCCTCCTGTAATTTTTCAGTGTCCTCTACCGTAGTGACTTTCATGCTTATTTTAGTGTCATCTGCAAATGATGATACAAAAGTGTGCTGGGTGTTTTTATCTATGTCTGCTATGAGGATGAGAAACAGCAGAGGTGCCAGGACAGTGCCTTGGGGCACTGAGCTTTTGACCTCGCTGATGCTGGATCTTGCCCTGTTCACTACTACTTTTTGTGTTCTTTGTGTTAGGAACTCAAAATCCATCTGCCTACCTTCCCGTAATGCCTATGGCCCTCATTTTGTGCGCTATCACTCCATGATCGCATTTGTCAAACGCCTTTGCAAAATCTGTGTAAATCACATCTGCGTTTTGGTCGTCCTCCAATGCCTCCGTAATTCTGTCATAATGGTTCAGCAGCTGTGACAGGCATGATCGACCCGCTCTAAAGCCATGCTGGTTCGGGTTATGTTGGTTGTGCTGGTCCATGAACTTTGTAATCTGCCGTCTCATCACTCTTTCAAAGATTTTTATGATGTGAGAAGTGAGGGCTACTGGTCTGTAATTTTTAGCTAGTGCTCTACTACCTCCCTTATGCAAAGGAGCTATGTCTGCACTCTTTAAGGCCTCTGGAATTTCACCTAGATCTAAGCTCTTTCTCCACAGAATACTAAGGGCTCTTGCTAATGGTACTTTGCACTGCTTTATAAATAAAGCATTCCATGAATCTGGTCCAGGTGCTGAGTGAGTGGGCATGTTGGCCATTTCTTTTTCGAAATCTATGGGATTTGTACTAATGTCGGTTAGGTGGTCTGCGCAGCCTTCTGCTGGAGTGAAAAATATTTCTGCATTTTCTACCTTGCTGTCATTTAGTGGGTTGCTGAACACTGACTCATACTGTTCTTTTAGAATTTCACTCATTTCCTGTTCATCGTCCGTATACGAATCTCCTCTCAATAATGGTCCAATTCTACAGGTAGTTCTTAGCTTGGATTTTGCATAGGAGTAGAAATATTTTGGGTTTCTTGCAATATCCTGTATGGCTCTTTGTTCCCTTTGTACTTCTTCTGTCAGGTATGACATCTTAAGTTTTGTTCTAATTCCGTGATCTCTCGGTTAAGGCTATCTCTCTTCTGTTGCAACATAACTATGTTTTTCAGCAATTCAGTAACCCGTTTTCTTCTCCTGTACCATCTCCTACGCTCTCTCTCTATATCTGATCTTCTTCGGGGTTTCCTCAATGGTACGTGTTTCATACATACCTTGTATGCTTCTGTATTCAGCTTCTCTAGGCACTGGTGGGGATTTAGGGTGCTCATGTCTGATTCCCATGATATGTCTGATAGCTCTTGGTTTATTTTTTCCCAGTCAATTCTATGGTTATTAAAATTAAACTTACTGAACATTCCGTCTCTAACATTAGTGTCGCAGTTCCCTAACCCTGAGTTAATACTAGTTTGAACTTGTACTCACTAGTACTAGTACACCTGTGTACTCACCTATTTGTACTCACTAGTACTAGTACACCTGTGTACTCACCTATTTGTACTCATCTATTTGTGGTTGCAGGGGTCGAGTCATAGCTCCTGGGCCCGCCCCTTCACTGATTGCTACTAGGTCCTCTCTCTCCCTGCTTCATGAGCTTTATCAAACCTCGTCTTAAAACTATGTATAGTTCCTGCCTCCACTATGTCGCTTTCTAGGCTATTCCACTTCCTGACAACTCTATGACTGAAGAAATACTTCCTAACATTCCTTTGACTCATAGGAGTCTTCAACTTCCAATTGTGACCCCTTGTTTCTGTGTCCCCTCTCTGGAACATCTTGTCTCTGTCCACCTTATCTATTCCTCGCAGTATTTTATATGTCGTTATCATGTTTCCCCTAACTCTCCTGTCCTCTAGCGTCGTCAGGCCGATTTCCCTTAACCTTTCTTCGTAGGACAATCCCCTTAGCTCTGGGACTAGTCTTGTTGCAAACCTTTGCACTTTCTCTAATTTCTTGACGTGCTTGACCAGGTGTGGGTTCCAAACTGGTACTGCATACTCCTGACGTATATGGTGTACAGAGTCTTGAATGATTCCTTAGTGATGTATTGGAACGCTATTCTTAGGTTTGCCAGCCGCCCGTATGCTGCAGCAGTTATCTGATTGATGTGTGCCTCAGGAGATGTGCTCGGTATTATACTCACCAAAAGATCTTTTTCCTTGAGTGAGGTTTGCAGTTTTTGGCCACCTAGACTATACTCTGTCTGCGGTCTTCTTTGCCCTTCCCCGATCTTCATGACTTTACATTTGGCAGGGTTAAATTCAAGGAGCCAGTTACTGGACCAGGCTTGTAGCCTGTCCAGGTCTCTTTGTAGTCCTGCCTGATCCTCGACTGATTTAATTCTTCTCATTAACTTCACATCATCTGCAAACAGGGACACTTCTGAGTCTATCCCTTCCGTTATGTCATTCACATATACCAATAACAGTACAGGTCCTAGGACTGACCCTTGTGGAACCCCACTCGTCACAGGTGCCCACTCTGACACCTCGTCACGTGCCATGACTCATTGTTGCCTCCCTGTCAGATATTCTCTGATCCATTGCAGTGCCTTTCCTGTTACGTGTGCCTGATCCTCTAGCTTTTGCATTAACCTCTTGTGAGGAACTGTGTCGAACGCCTTCTTGCAGTCCAAGAAAATGCAGTCTATCCACCCCTCTCTCTCGTGTCTTACTTCTGTTACCTTGTCATAAAACTCCAGTAGGTTTGTGACACAGGATTTTCCTTCCCTGAAACCGTGCTGGTTGTCGTTTATAAGCTTGTGTCTTTCTAGGTGCTCCACCACTCTCCTCCTGATGATCTTCTCCATGACTTTGCATACTATACACGTCAGTGACACAGGTCTGTAGTTTAATGCCTCGTGTCTGTCTCCTTTCTTAAAAATTGGGACTACATTTGCCATCTTCCACGCCTCAGGTAGTTGCCCAGTTTCAATGGATGTGTTGAAGATTTGTGTTAGTGGCACACACAACATCTCTGCTCCCTCTCTAAGAACCCACGGAGAAATGTTGTCCGGTCCCACCGCTTTTGAGGTATTGAGTTCACATAGCAGCTTCTTCACCTCCTCCTCTGTTGTGTGTATTTCATCCAGCACTTGTTGGTATACCTCCCTATTCTGAATTCCTGGAGTCCTTCCTGTCTCCTCTGTAAATACTTCTTTAAATCTCATGTTGAGCTCCTCACATACCTCTTGGTCGTTTCTTGTGAACTCCCCACCTTCCTTCCTCAGCCTGATTACCTGGTCCTTGACTGTTGTTTTCCTCCTGATGTGGCTATACAACAGCTTCGGGTCAGACTTGACTTTTGTTTCTATATCATTTTCATATTGTCGCTGAGCCTCCTTCTTACCTGTGCATATTCGTTTCTGGCTCTTCGGCTAATCTCTTTATTTTCCTGGGTCCTTTGTCTTCTGTACTTTTTCCATTCTCTATTACACTTAGTTTTTGCCTCCCTACACCTCTGGGTGAACCAAGGACTCGTTCTGGTCTTCCCATTACTTCTGTTTCCCTTGGGGACAAACCTCTCCTCTGCCTCTTTGCATTTGGTTGTCACATATTCCATCATTTCTTTTACTTGTTTTCCTGCCAATTCTCTCTCCCACTGAACGTCTTGTAGGAAGTTTCTCATGCCTGTGTAGTCCCCCCTTTTGTAGTTTCGTTTCTCCCTTCCTATTCCTGCTCCCCTCTCCACTTGTAGCTCAACTATATAATCAAAACACAGAACCAAATGATCACTAGCTCCAAGGGGCCTTTCATACGTGATATCATCGATGTCCGAACTACTCAAGGTGAATACTAGGTCCAGTCTTGCTGGATCATCTGTGTGTGTGTGTGTGGACCCAACAATTAATATTTGCACCAATAACTCATTACAGTTGTGACCGGGTGTAGACTAATAAATTGTTCATTACTTTATAATTTGTTCATGATTGCAACCATGTATAAACGTACGTAAGTAAATTTACTTACTTACATGATTCATTACCTTTGTAACGTGTAGTATTTAGTTACCATTTTGTCCTAGGCACATGTCGATTAGACACTAGGCCTGTTGTATGTATGTGTGAGTGTGTGTGTGTGTGTGTAAGGAAACACTTCGAAATGTTTCCGCCCCGTCGGGAATAGAACCCTGGCCCTCCGTGCGTGAAGCGAGAGCTTTACCACCAGACCACCGGGGTGTGTGTGTGTGTGTGGAGAGAGAGAGAGAGAGAGAGAGAGAGAGAGAGAGAGAGAGAGAGAGAGAGAGAGGGGGACAGGCAGAACAAGACGCCAAACAGTATGTAAACAAAGAAAAAATATATGAGCAAGTAAACGCTAGGAAGACAGCACCAGTAGCACGGCTCTGCTCCGGGAACTATACAATACATACCTTCTGCATACCTTGAGATTCCCAGCAGGCTTCTTCTCACACTCCGTCCTGAGGCCACCTGTGATATACCTGTGATCGGTTTCGAGGACTTTTCTACCAGACTACTAGTCCTACCTATGGGCAAGCTTTCTGGACGAATGCATGTTAGCGGCCAGCTGCATCATATCCATCACAGCCCGGTTGATCTGGCAGTAAGCAAAGGTAGAGATCTAGCTCCCTCTGAAAGACTTTTACACTTGTTTCGGCAATATTTCTGATATCTAATGATAGGAGGTTGAACAGTCTGGTTCCACGAATGTTGACACACTGTTCTTTTATGGTACCCATGGCTCCCCTATTTTCCAATTAATTTATTTTAGACCTCCATTAAGCTATCCAAGTACTCTGAGGCACTTTGACTATACGGAAAGTAAACGATCTTTGTACATTTTATGTACAAATATGTATCCTGCCTTGAACGGAGCTGAGAACACACAATAATATTCTAGATGTAGGAGCACACGTGATGTAAGTAGTACAATCAATGGTGTATTTCCCTTATTTTGAAAGTTTTTATTATTCACCCTGTCATTTTTCTGACCTTTACTATGTTCTCTAGATGGCATATTATCCGACATTATTATTCCTAAGTCTTTTATCTACATCTATTGTTATTAGACATCTGCCTGAGTTCTGTATTCTGTGCTCATATTCAGTTCTGCATTCTTCCTATATGTAAGCAAATGGAATGTGTCACTTCCGAACATGTTATTTTTAATTGCCAATTCGAAGACTTTGTTGATATCTGATAGTAAATTTGCTGTATCCTCTACCGAGCGACTTTAATAATGGGATGGAAAAATAACCACTGGCGAGTGTGGATGTTGTTATGTAGGATAACGATGAAGAAGTTTCCTGGCGAGGGGTTCAGGTGTGTTGTAAAAGCCGTTGTTCTGACTGAAGTTGTTAAATATACAGGTAAGTGATGATTCCAAGATTCTGCAGTACTGAGTGTCTTCCCTGGCGACGAGTCTTGCTTCTCTGTACCTGATTAAATGGTCATGGAAGTTTCGGGGTAGAACGCAGGCATTCCTTCAGTCGTCCGTTTTGCCTGGGTATTGCTATTCTGGCTGCAGTCGTTGCAAGGGATTATGTATACTCCTGGTGGTGGAAGTGGTAGTAGATATTTGGAATGAGGTATTGGAAACGATGTTGAAAACAAGTTTTGCAACGGAGTTGGTGGGGAGGACTATGTATCTCCTCTCTCCATCGACTTTCATAGGTATTTTGGTGTCGTCCGGACTGATAATACGAAGCTGTGGCCAGTGTTCGCAACTACGTCTACCATAAGGATCAGAAACAGTGAAAGTACTACAACTATACCTTGAGGTACACAACGTTCAGCTTTGGTGAAATGTAATTGTATGTTGGTTGTTACCTTTCTTCAGGTCTGCCTGTTTGAAATTTGTTGACTGCCTGATCAACCACCCTTTTGCTGTCAGTTTCCGGCAGGCCAACCATGCACTTTACGTAGCCATTGGTAAATTTTCTTCTGGAAAATTTCTAACATTGTTCTTACAATCACACACACACACACACACACACACACACACACACACACACACACACACACACACACACACACACACACACACACACACACACACACACACACACACACACACACACACACACACACACAGGGAGCGTGACCCAGTAGCGGCCAGTGAAGAGGCGGGGCCAGGAGCTATGACTCGACCCCTGCAACCACAACTAGGTGAGTACAACTAGGTGAGTACACACACACACACACACACACACACACACATCTCACATACATAACGGTACAGCAGAACACACATAAAGGAGACAGCCAAATACGCTGATGCACACATTACGACACATAATATGAAAGACACACTAATATGAAGGAAGAAAGAAAAAAGGGAGAGAGAGAGAGAGAGGAAAGGAAAACAGCACTGACTCTTGCTAAGGTGTGTTACACGACGTTTAAATTATCAAGTGTCGACAGTGTTGGTATTAGGGTAGTGGGATGTCATTAACTTCTGGAGCCTGGCACAGTGTTATATCAAGTGTCGTGTATTCACCCTTCGTGTTAAGTCCCACTGATAAAGTGTACATGAGCATCGGATCATTTATCCTTGTAATGCACAGAAGAACCAGGAGTCACCAGGTATTCATCCTGGAAGGTGTAATAATCTCCAGTGTATTTGTGATTTACAGCCCATTGTCGAAGAAGTGTCCACCAGATGAACGGAGACAGAGAGACAGTGTAGGGAAGGGTTTCCTGGCGTTCCTCTTGAGGGAAGACTGACCCTTAATTATCAGAGTCAGTCAAGGAACTCAGTAAGTATGAATATATATTTATTCCTCGACAGAGCTCCTAGTCCCTAATAAAGTTGGTATCCTCACTCACCATATTTGTGCTCCTAATAATGATGGTATCCCCACTCACCATGCTTGAAGCTGGGGCTACCCCAGCAGTCACGTACCTGAGGGAACAAAAAGGAACACTAATTAATATGATGACAAGGTATACACGAGTAGCCTCGAAAATAAATATAATACTTGCTTAATTAAGTAATAGTCTTGATATTACAATTATCATTATTATTATTTTGACACTTATCAGTGGCCCACTGGAAGACTTAGTTTATATCAGTTTGGAGATTTGCAGTGTCCTCACTGAATGCCACTCCTAAAATTCTAGTATCATCTGCAAAAAATGATACTGTGCTATGAAGAACAGAGCCATTAGTAGCAGCACCAGCATCACCAGCAGCACCAGCAGCAGCATCAGCAGCACCATCACCAGCACTAGCATCAGCATCATCAGCAGCAGCAGGACAAGGCCGCTCTATTCTTAGTACAAGACATGTAGTAAATTATTACTTACAATCAGATAGCTATTATGCGAGCAATATCACTAGAATAACATAATGAAACACCCTTCACATTAGGTAAACACTGCTTATCGTACCCACCACCCACTCCGTACCCAGGATCCTCTTACCCTATGCCACACACAGGCTCAGGAACACTAAGTAGATAAAGAGGTAGTAGAGGTAAACACTACAAAGCTTCAAGAGTAGATATGATCGGGCCCTGGAGGCCGTAAATCAGTGAATCCGGCTGATAAGTGTTAAGAGGCGGAGCCAGGAACCTTGAATCGACACCTGCAAACATAACCAGGTGATATACCTTTGATATACCTTTGAAGAGTTTCGAGAGTATCTACTCTCTGAGCCCGGCCATGGGCCAGGCTCGTCTGGTGCTTGCCTGGTCAACCAGGCTGTTGCTGCTGGAGGCCCGCTGCCCCACATATCCATCACAGCCTGGTTGATCTGGCACCTGGTGAAGATATTTGTCCAGTTTCCTCTTGAAGGCTTCTACACTGGTTCCAGCCGTGTTTCGGATATCTTCTGGTAAGATGTTGAATAGTCTGGGACCCCGGATGTTAATACAGTGCTCCCGTATTGTCCCCACCGCACCCCTGCTCCTCACTGGATTTATTTTACACTTTCTCCCATATCTCTCACTCCAGTATGTTGTTATGGCAGTGTGCAGATTTGGGACCAGGCCCTCAAGTACTTTCCATGTATATATTATCATGTATCTCTCTCCTCCGCTCCAATGAGTACATGTTCAAGACTTGAAGGCGTTCCCAATAATTTAGATGTTTCAATGGCTCAATGTGAGCCGTAAACGATCTCTGGATTTGTTCCAGCTCTGCTATTTCTCCTGCCCTGAACGGGGCCGTCAGCACTGAGCAGTATTCTAAGTGAGGGAGCACTAGCGATTTGAATAGTGTCACCATCGGCATTATTTCCCTTGTTTTGAAAGTTCTCAATACCCACCCGTCATCTTCCTGGCTGTTGTGATCTTTGTCTTGTTATGGTCTTTAAACGACAGATCAGCAGACATAATTATTCCCAAGTCCTTTACGTGTTCCTTTCGTTCTATGTGGTGACCCTCTTGCGTTTTGTATATAGTGTTCCTTTTGAGTTCTTCATTTTTCCATACCTAAGCAGCTGAAACTTATCACCATTGAACGTCATGTTGTTCTCCACTGCCCATTGGAAGACCCTGCTTATGTCCTCCTGTAATTTTTCAGTGTCCTCTACCGTAGTGACTTTCATGCTTATTTTAGTGTCATCTGCAAATGATGATACAAAAGTGTGCTGGGTGTTTTTATCTATGTCTGCTATGAGGATTAGAAACATCAGAGGTGCCAGGACAGTGCCTTGGGGCACTGAGCTTTGACCTCGCTGATGCTGGATCTTGCCCTGTTCACTACTACTTTTTGTGTTCTTTGTGTTAGGAACTCAAAATCCATCTGCCTACCTTCCCGTAATGCCTATGGCCCTCATTTTGTGCGCTATCACTCCATGATCGCATTTGTCAAACGCCTTTGCAAAATCTGTGTAAATCACATCTGCGTTTTGGTCGTCCTCCAATGCCTCTGTAATTCTGTCATAATGGTTCAGCAGCTGTGACAGGCATGATCGACCCGCTCTAAAGCCATGCTGGTTCGGGTTATGTTGGTTGTGCTGGTCCATGAACTTTGTAATCTGCCGTCTCATCACTCTTTCAAAGATTTTTATGATGTGAGAAGTGAGGGCTACTGGTCTGTAATTTTTAGCTAGTGCTCTACTACCTCCCTTATGCAAAGGAGCTATGTCTGCACTCTTTAAGGCCTCTGGAATTTCACCTAGATCTAAGCTCTTTCTCCACAGAGAGTACACACACCACCTGCAAATCATCAACAGCTACTGTTTCATACCTCTCCAGGTTGAAGGTTCTTTGCCATGATTGCACTCTTTACACAACTGAGAAAGAGACGCCGAACTCAGTCTAGCTGAGGATACTGTTTCCGTCAGGACTCACCTCCAGTGACCTGGCTCATTTGTGAGAAGAGAGTAGCGGCATACCGCTGGTGTACCTGTGTGATAATCACATAATGAAAACAAAGTTGTCATACCTGTGTAAGAGTGTGCAAGCTTTAGTGATCTTATCGTGGAATCCACTGTTGAAATAAAGAAATTAGAGAGGGCACTTATTTGTTAGCTCTTGCATGCTCGTACGTATGAGAGAGAGAGAGAGAGAGAGAGAGAGAGAGAGAGAGAGAGAGAGAGAGAGAGAGAGAGAGAGAGAGAGAGAAATTGGGAAGGGTTACATGAAGGCAGTACAAGCACAAGTCAAGGCAAGTATCGGACCAGCAAAGAGACCTGCCCATGGCCACCACTAACGAGGGCGTTGGTCACCTTTGGTGAAGCAAGAGCCAGAGGTTGACACAAAGGCACCATGCCAGTCAGCACCCCAGGGCTGGACGCTGGTCACCCTGCTTCAATGTTCCCTGCTAGAGTGACCAACTGCAGGCTGAGGACTCTACCAACGAAGCGTGACCTCCACAGGTCACTACCAGTGGAGCGTGACCTCTCAGTCTCACATAATGACCTCCAACTCCAGGAGGAGGTGGCAAGAGTGCCGTTGTCCCGCTGGGCTACACACACACACTCCTCCAGCAACACACCCTGGGGGTCAAAGGTCGGAAAGTTAAGAGCAAACATACAAGCTGGACCCCTTCAAGGAGGTGCTTTGATGCTGGGAAGCACTCTTGATTCAAGGCACTAGAGCCCCTCACCAGCATCATACCTCTCGCCGTCTCCGGGCATCGAACGTGGGATCTGTCAACTGTGCGCTGAATGCTCTGGCCACTGTTATAAGCTAATATATATATATATATATATATATATATATATATATATATATATATATATATATATTTCTTTATAAAATAATAAGTGTGTAAGAATGTACTCGCCAGAGTTGAGCTTGTGAGACCGGGACTCGGTGGTGACGCACCCGAAGATGGCTTCGGGGTCGACGCCTCCGCGGCTCAGTCACAGACCAGGCCTCTCTGGGAGGCCTACTACACATGGGTTTCGAGAGTTTTCCTACTCCCCCATCCCGGCCATGTGCCAGGCTTATCTAGTGTTTGCCTGATCAACCAGGCTGTGCAGTTCGAGGGACTTCGAGCTCCCAAAAACTTAGGTGTTTGAATTTATACAAACAGTGAAGGTTCTCTGGACATTCTCCAAATCAGCAATTTCACCTGCCTTAAAAGATGCACTTGAAGACAGTAATATTCCGGTCTAAAGAGGACAAGTGACTAAAAAAAAATATTATAAATGGCTTTACATCTCTTGTTCTGAAGGTTCTCGGTATCCATACTATCATTTTCCTCGTGGCTGTGACAATGGCACTGTTGTGATCGTTAACACTGACATCTGACATTATCATTTCCAAGTCCTACATGTTAATCTTTCTTTCTATTGACTGATTTGAGTTTTGTTTTATATTCCAATCTAATTTTATTTCCCCAGTTTTTTCCGTAGTGGAATAACTGAAAATTGTTCTCAGTGAACATTACAGTGTTGTCAGTGGCCCACTCAAACACTTGCTTTATATCAGCTTGCAGATTTGCAGTGTCCTCAATAAATGTCTCTCCTACAAATTCTAGTATCACCTGCCCCCCTGAAGGAAGGTTTCCTGATGCTGCAAAAGGGCTCTTGATCCAAGCAACTGGACCTGACCTCCCTTTGTATCTTTTTACTTTTAATCAAGGGGAAGCGCTATACCCTTATGGGTCATATAAGTCCGTTTATATCGAACCTATTCCTCCAAGAGCTGTAAGACCTACGGGTTTAGCGCTGCCCATGAATCTAATATTAATAATAATGTGTCTTCAACTTCCACCTGTGTTCACGTGATCGTAGTCATCTTAATTCAGTCTGTCTCTATCTACCCTATCAATTCCTCTAAAGATTTTGTATGTCTTCCTTTATCCTTTTCTCCGACAAGACTGTCAGGTTTAGTTCTTTCTCAGTTCTGGTACTAATCTGGCTGCAAACCTTTGGACCGTTCCCAGCCTGTCATTTTTGACCAGGAGTGGGCTCCATGTTAGTGTATATCAGTCTGAGGTTTGCTGTGTCCTCCATGGATGCCACTCTCACAGAAATTCTGGCATCATCCACAAAGAGAGCACGGCCAGTACTGTGCCTTAGAGAACAAGAGCTTTTCACTGTGGCTGCCTCCGATTTCACTGTATTCACTATTACACTTTGGTTTTATTTGTAAGGAAATTAAATATCCGTCTGCCAACTTCTGTAGTTATTCCTTTTACGCTCATTTTGTAAACTATTACACCATAGTCACACTTGTCAGAGGCTTTTGCAAAGTCTGAGTGTACTACATCTACATCTTGCGTCTTTCCACCACATCTAAGTCAATTCGCATTATTTTGCATTAGTTTAGGTTGAACTCGAGAAGCCACTTGTTTGAACACAGAGAGCGCGCGCGGTGTGTGTGTTTCCCACGCCCACACAACTTGCTCGTCCACGCCCACTCGTCCGTGGCAGCAATGCGGGTTGTGTGTCCGGGGTTGAGGAGAGGCAAGTACCCGGTTGTTACAGCAGCGGCGGTGCCTTTGTTACTATGAGTTTTACACTAACACCATCCTGCTACCCTCCTCCCCCCCACACACACACAAACCATCTCATTTTCCTTCCCTTACTACCCATTCTTCCCCTTCCCTTAATCCCCTCAATATTTCCTTTCCTTACTCCCCATTCTTCCCTCTCCTTTCTCCTCATCCTTTCCTTCCCTTGCTCCCCATCCTTTCCTTTCTCCCCATCCTTCCTTCCCATACTCCCCACGCTCTTCATTCTTCCTCCCCATCCCTCCCTTCCCCTTGTTTCATCCCTCTCTCCCCTTGCTCCCCATCTTTTGCTCTCATCTCTCGCTTCCCTTGCTCCCCATCCCTCTCTTATTTCCATCCTTCTCTCCCTCTGCTCCCCATCCTTCTGCTTGGAGGGTGTTCCGGAGGGTCAACGCCCCCGCGGCTCGGTTTATGACCAGACCTCCCGATGGATCAGTGCCTGATCAACCAAGCTGTTACTGCCAGCCACACGCAATCCAACATACGAACCACAGCCCGGCTGATAAGGTACTGACATTAGGTATCTCTCCAGTCCCCTCTTGAAGACAACCAGGGGTCTATTTGTAATCCCCTTATGTATGCAGGGAGGCTGTTGAACAGTCTTGAGCCCCCAACACTTAATATGTTTTCTCTCAGTGTACTCACGCCACCCCTGCATGTCATTACGGGGTATGTTTCTTTATAGGGAGTATTTTTGCGTGAAGATTTGGGACTAGCCCATCTAGGATTTTCCACGTGTAAATTGTGTGTATTTCTCACCTGCGTTCCAAGGAGTACAGGTCAAGGGTCTTGAAACGGTCCCAGTAATTGAGATGATTGACTGTACTTACACGAGCAGTGAAAGTTCTCTGTATATTCTCCAGATCTGCAATTTCACCTGCCTTGAAAGGGGTCATTAGTTTACAGCAGTATTTCAGCTTAGAGAGAACAAGTAACTTAAGGATGATCATCATTGCCTTGACATCCCTTGTTCCGAAGGTTCTCATTATCTATCCTATAATTGTCTTATCAGTTGTGATAATGACACTGTTGTGATCTTTGAAAGTGAAATCCTTTGACATTATCACTCCTAAGTCATTCACATTAGTTTTTCTCTCTACGGTGTAGTTAGTATTTGCTCCCCATCCCTCCCCTTGCTCCCTATCTGTCCCTTTCCTCCCTATCTCAATTTCGTCCTTCTGCACCCAAGCAACTCATTCACTTAAAAGTCCATCCCTTCTTACCTTAATCTCCTATCATTCTATTCTCCTTTACCCCATCATCAAACTCCAGTCGGACTACGTGCAGCAAACACCAACAACCTGAGTGATCAGTCCGTAAACCCAATTTACCGGATCTGGAACCAGAACCAGGTATCTTTGACTAGTTTCGAGAGTCCTTCTATTCCCGCAGCCCCACCTGGGCTTGCTTTTCCAGTGTTTTATCAACCAGGCTGTTGCTGTTGCCAGTTCGCTGGCCAACATATCCATTACAGCCTGGTTGATCCGGAACTGCAGAGATGCTGAAGACTTCTACATTAGTTCCGGCAGTCTCTCTGGTAGTGTTAAATGGTCTGGGACCACAGATGTTGATACAATATTCTCTTACTGTGGCCACGGTGCCACTGCCCTTCAGTGGGTTTGTTTCACACTTCCATATCAATTATTCCAGCATGTTAAGGTAGTGTGCCGATTTGGGATTAGGCCCTCCAGTATCTTCCACGGATTAGACATCTCTTTCCTCCACTCCAGAGTACAATCCAGTGCTCTGAGGCGTTCTCAGAGTTTAAGTAATTTAATGGGTCTATGGTGTTGGTAAACGATCTGTGTATCTGTTGCAGTTGTAGTAGCTCTCCTGCACTGGATGGTACCATCAAAAGTGAGCAGTACTCTAGGCGAGAGAGCACAAGTTATGTGAATACTGTCACCACTGGTAATATTTCTCTTGTTTTGAAAGTTTTCATTATCCACCCTGACACTTACATAGCTTTCGCAACGTTTGCCTTATGTTCGCTAAGTGATAGGACAGCTGACGTTATTACACCCAGGTCTCTTAAATGTTACTTCCACTCTATTGTGTTGTTCTCCTGTGTTTTGTATGCAATACTCCTCGTGAGTTCTTTGTTCCTCCCACATCTGAATAGTTGGAATGTGTCACCATTAAACACCATATTATTTTCTATTTGGTGTCTTCTGCCGAGGTGACTTCCATGCTTATTTTTGTATCATCCGCAAATGATATAAAGTTTTGGCTGGAGTTTTAGTCAATGTCCGCCCGTACGATAAGAAACACTGAAGGCGCCTTTACTTTCGTTTAGCGGATTATTAGAAACTGATCCATATTGGTCTTTTCAAAATTTCCTCCATTTTTTTCAGTGTATGAACATCCTGTGGGTGATGAATCAGTTCTGTAGGTAAACACTGGGAAGATCCTACTCAGCAGGCCTCCTCAGTTCCAGCTCAGCTTCAAGTATTATGTTCTTGCCTATCCAAGCCTAAGCCTGGCTCAGCACACCCTAAACAGCCACCTCTCCTTATTCCTACCTGGAGGGCATTCCGGGATCAACGCCCCCGCGGCCGGTCCACCACCAGGCCTCTGATTTCCCCCTCCCCACCATCCCTAGCTTTACCCCACATCTCTAATTTCCCTCAGCACCATTTCTAATTACCCCATCGCTAAAAGCCCCACAATCCCTAGTTTTCCTACCATCCCTAATTTGCCCTCCACCATCATATCTCATACTGCCAATACCTCCCCCATTTCCTACTCCCACTCCCACCCCCTCACTCTATCACCACCACAACACTCCCCACTAAAACCATCCTCCCACCCCACCGTCACATCTCCATAACATAGATAACCCCAACACCCCATCATCTCCACCCCGACCACTAACCTCCCCACGGGAGGCAATAAAGCACGAGGCGCACAATAAAGCCCGCACACTTTTATTCCCCACTTTATATTAGCGATATTTAATATCGCTAAAATGTACAAATATATAATGGAATTATTTTTAAATTTTAGCAGCCGCGATGAAACTGTTATAATGACTAGCGCAGAGTCGAAATTAAATCCATTTGCATCATATATGAAGGTTAATACTTGGCGAGTGTGAGATATACAACCACCACGGACACCAGCACCACGGACACCAGCACCACGGACACCAGCACCACGGACACCAGCACCACGGACACTACCACCACGAATACCACTACGAACACCACTACCACCAAGGACACTACTTCCACGAACACCACCACCAAGGACACCACTACCACGGACACCACCACCAAGGACACACCACCAAGGACACCACCACCAAGGACACCACTAAGACGGACACCACAAACACCACCACGGATACCACTACGATAAACACCACAACGGACACCCACTTCTCACTCCCCTCCCTTACAACTACTTCCCCCTCCCCTCCCTGATGACCCCTTCCCTCATGATGAATTCCCCTCCCCACTTTTCCGCTATCACCTCTACCAGCACCCCGACCTACCCATCAACACCCTGACCTATCCCTAACCTCCCCATCAACACCCCAACCTACACCTACCTCCCCATCAACACCTGACCTACCCCTCACCTCCCCATCAACACCCCGACCTACCTCTCATTTCCCCCATCAACACCCCGACCTACCCCTCACCTCATCAACACCTCGACCTCGCCCTCACCTTCCCCATCAACACCCCGACCTACCCCTTACTTCCCCATCAGCACCCCGACCTACCCCTCACCTCCCAATCAACACCCCGATCTCCTTCCCTCACCTCCCCATCAACATCTCACCTCCTCCCCATCAACACCCGACCTCCCCTCACTTCCCCTCGTCCTGAAGATTGTAACACTCACGAAAACTCTTATTTTCCTCTCCTTTTTTCCCCCCTCACCGCTGTCTCTTTGTTGAGTCTGTCTGTTACAGTGCTGCACCACCGCACGAGGGAACTGCCAGTGAGGGAGACTAGAAGTGGAACGTGCAACAGTACAGAAACGTGAAAGTGAGGGAAGATGAAGTGAGGGGAGAGTGGGGAGGAATGGGGGTGAGGGGGAGTGGAGGGAATGGGAGTGAGGAGGGGGCTAGGGAATGCGAGTGAGGGAAGTGGGGAGGATGAGTGAGGGAGGCGGATGGGGAATGGGGTCAGGGGCAGGAGAAGAGTAGTTGGGAATGGGAGGAAGGTGCGAGCGAGGAGAATGGAAGTGATGGGAAATGGGGAGGAGTAGTGAGGGGAGAGTGGTACGGGAATGGGAGCGGGGAGAGTGGTAGGGGAATGGAAATGAGGAGAGTGGTAGGAGAATAGGGTGTGCTGGAGAGTGGGAGGAAGAAGTGAGGGTAGGAAAGGAAAAGTGGATATAGGTTGAGGGCAAAAGGGTAAAAATGGAAATAAAAGGTGAAGAATGAAGTGAAAAATTTGAAGAATGACGTGAAAAATGGGTAAAATAAAGGAAAAATGGGTAAAATAATGAAAAAATGGGAAGAATTAAATAAAAAATGGTGAAAAATAGGGCGAATGAGAAGAATAAAAGAGAAGAATGGGGAATAAAAAGGAAGAAAGATAGGGATAAAAAGAATGAGGGAAAAAAAAGAAGAAAGATTGGAATAAATTGGAAGAATGAGAGGAATAAAAAAAAGATAGGAATAAAATGGATGAGGGAATTAAAAGGAAGAATGAGGGAATAAAGAGGAAGAAATTAATTAGAGGGAAGAACGAGGGGAATAAAAAAGGAAGAAAGGAATAAGAGGGAAGAATGAGGGGAATAAAAATGAAGAATGAGGGGAACAAAGATGAAGAATGTGGTGAATAGAGAGGAAGAATGAAGGAATAAAGAAGAAGAATGAGAGGAACATAAGAACATAAAAAAGAAGGAACACTGCAGCAGGCCTACTGGCCCATGCGAGGCAGGTCCAAGTCTCCCACCGGCTTAAGCCAATGCCCAGACCCAGCCAGGTCAGGTTACATCCACTTAAGGAAGGAGCACGGCATCTGACCTAGTAGCACAAACTAGTCAGGTCCAACTCACACCCACCCGCACCCACTCATATATTTATCTAGCCTATTTTAAAACTACACAACGTTTTAGCCTCTATAACTGTACTCGGGAGTTTGTTCCACTCATCGACAACTCTATTACCAAACCAATGCTTTCCTATATCCTTCCTGAATCTGAATTTATCCAACTTAAAGCCATTGCTGCAGTCCTGTCAATACTAGATATTTTTAGCACGCTATTTACATCACCTTAATTTATTCCTGTTTTCCATTTATACACCTCAATCATATCCCCCTAATTCTACGTCTTTCTAGAGTGCAGATTCAGGGCCCTCAGTCTATCCACATAGGGAAGATTTCTGATACATGGAATCAACTTAGTCATCCTCCTTTGTACGTTTTCCAGAGCATTTATATCCATTCTGTAATACGGTGACCAAAACTGTGCAGCATAATCTAAATGAGGCCTAACCAAGGATATATAGAGTTGAAGAACAACCTGAGGACTCCTATTATTTATGCTTCTTGATATGAAGCCAAGGATTCTGTTCGCTTTATTGCGAACATATGCACTGCTGTCTTGGTTTTAGATTACTGCTAACCAGAACTCCTAAATCCTTTTTCGCAATCAGTAGTATTAAGATCTACATTATTTAGTTTATATGTGGCATGGTTATTGTCCTGTCCAATATTTAGAACTTTGCATTTATCTATATTAAACTGCATCTGCCACTTCTCCGACCACTGCATCAGTCTATTCAAATCTTCCTGGAGTGCTCTAATGTCCTCATTTGAATGAATTGGACGGCCTATTTTGGTGTCATCGGCAAACTTGCTTATGTCGCTATTTATTCCTCATCTATGTCGTTTATGTAGATTGCGAACAACAAGGGCCCAATACTGACCCCTGTGGAACACCGCTTGTGACACTTCCCCACTCTGATTTCTCCCCATTTATGCAAACTCTCTGCTGCCTATTTGTCAACCATGCCTCTATCAGGAAAAAATTTCTCCTCCTATTCCGTGTGCCTTAATTTTCCTCAATAGTCTCTGATGTGGGACTCTATCAAAAGCCTTACTGAAGTCCATATACACAACATCATATTCATTACCATGATCTACCTCCTCAAATACCTTAGTGAAAAAAGTTATTTAATTTGTAAGGCAGGAACGCCCTTTTGTAAAACCGTGCTGAGATTCATTGATTAATTTATGCTTTTCAAGATGGCTACAGTGCCTCGGCTATTATTGATTCATAAATTTTCCCACTATGGAGGTTAGGCTTATTGGTCTATAGTTCGAAGCTAAGGACCTGTCTCCTGCTTTGAAAATAGGTATTACATTTGCAATTTTCCACTTATCTGGCACCATGCCAGTTTGCAGTGATATGTTGAAAAGATTAGCCATAGGTTTGCTAAGCTCCTCTTTACATTCCTTTAGAACCCTTGCGTACAGTTCATCAGGGCCTGGGGATTTGTTAGGTTTAAATTTATCTATTTGTCTAAGGACCATGTCACTTGTGACCCTAATCGTGTATAGTTTACTATCGTCCTGTTCTACATAATTTATTATTTCTGGAATATCGCTAGTATCTTCCTGTGTAAAAACTGAGAGGAAGTAAGTGTTAAAAATTCTACACATTTCCTTATCACTGACGGTGAGCTGACCTGAGTAACTTTTGAGTGGGCCTATCTTGTCCCTAATCTTACTTCTGTATACCTGAAAAAATCCTTTTGGAACAAAGATGAAGAATGTGGGAAATAAAGAGGAAGAATGAGGGAATAAAGAGGAAGAAGGAAATAAAAAGAAACAAAGAGAGGAATACAAGACACTGGTTTAAGTATTATAAGGTTTACTTAATCATAATATAGAACTGAAAACAATAAAGTGGAGAGAGAGAGAGAGAGAGAGAGAGAGAGAGAGAGAGGGCAGAGACAGAGACAGAGAGAGACAGAGAGAGAAAACAGGAACAAAAACAGAGGCGGAAGCAGAGAAAAGGAAGGAGGAGAAGGGAGGGAAGAGGAGGGAGAGGTTAAAAGGCACTAGAAAACAGGCCAAAGACTGGACATACAAAAATATATAAAAATAAGATGGGGGAGTGAGACAAAGAGTAATGAGGATATATATAGAGAGAGGGAGGGGGAGGAGGAGGAGAAATGAAAAACTTAGGAGGAAGGACAAGGGAAGAATAGGAAAAGGAATAAATGATGATGTGGGTGGATAAGGGATGAGGAGGGGAGGACAATGATAGGGAAGCATCAGGAGGAGGAGAGCCAGGAGAGGGAAGGATCAGGACAGCCAGGAAGGGAAGGATCAGGAGGAGAGCCAGGAGAGGAAGGATCAGGAGGAGAGCCAGGAGAGGAAGGATCAGGAAGAGAGCCAGGAGAGGGAAGGATCAGGAGGAGAGCCAGGAGAGGGAAGGATCAGGACAGCCAGGAGAGGAAGGATCAGGACAGCCAGGAGAGGAAGGATCAGGAGGAGAGCCAGGAGAGGGAAGGATCAGGAGAGCCAGGAGAGGAAGGATCAGGAAGAGAGCCAGGAGAGGGAAGGATCAGGAGGAGAGCCAGGAGAGGAAGGATCATTAAGAGAGCCAGGAGAGGGAAGGATCAGGAGGAGAGCCAGGAGAGGGAAGGATCAGGAGGAGGAGAGCCAGGAGAGGGAAGGATCAGGAGAGCCAGGAGACGGAAGGATCAGGAGAGCCAGGAGAGGAAGGATCAAGAGGGAGCCAGGAGAGGGAAGGATCAGGAGGAGAGCCAGGAGAGGGAAGGATCAGGAGAGGAGCAAGGAGAGGGAAGGATCAGGAGGAGAGCCAGGAGAGGGAAGGATCAGGAGGAGAGGAGCCAGGAGAGGAGCCAGGAGAGGAAGGATCAGAAGGAGGAGAGCCAGGAGAGGAAGGATCAGGAGGAGGAGAGCCAGGAGAATAAAGGATCAGGAGGAGGAGAGCCAGGAGAATAAAGGATCAGGAGGAGGAGAGCCAGGAGAGGGAATAAAGAAGACTGGGAAAAGGGAATTCAGAGTAGGAATGAGTAGAAGGAAAAAGAGGAGAAGAACCAGGAAACGTGAAATACGACACATCACTAGTAGTAGCAGTAGTGGTGGTGGGGTAGAGTAAGTAGGGTGTGGTGGAAGTGGTAGTAGAAGTAGTGGTGGTGGTAGTAGCAGTAGTGGTGGTGGTAGTGGTAGTGTGGTGGTGGTAGGTAGTAGAGTAGTGGTGGTGGTGGTAGTAGCAGTGAGGTGTGGAAGTAGGTGGTGGTAGTAGAGTAGAGTGGTGGTGGTAGTGGTAGTAGAAGTAGTGGTGGTGGTGGTAGTAGCAGTGGTGGTGGTAGTGGTAGTAGTGGTGGTGGTGGTAGTGGTAGTAGTAGTGGTGGTGGTGGTAGTAACAGCAGTGGTGGTGGTAGTGGTAGCAGCAGTAGTGGTGGTAGTAGTAGTAGTAGTAGTATTGGTAGTGGTAGTAGTAGTAGTGGTGGTAGTGGTAGTAGTAGTAGTAGTAATGGTGGTAGTGGTAGCAGTAGTAGTGGTGGTAGTGGTAGTAGTAGTAGTGGTGGTAGTGGTAGCAGTAGTAGTGGTGGTAGTGGTAGCAGTAGTAGTGGTGGTAGTGGTAGTAGTAGTAGTGGTGGTAGTAGTAGTGGTGGTAGTAGTAGCGGTAGTGGTGGTAGTTGTACAGCAGTAGTGGTGGTAGTGGTAGCAGCAGTAGTGGTGGTGATAGTGGTAGCAGCAGTGTTAGTGGTAGCAGCAGTAGTGGTGGTGGTAGTGGTAGCAGCGGTAGTGGTGGTGGTAGTGGTAGCAGCGGTAGTGGTGGTGGTAGTGGTAGCAGCGGTAGTGGTGGTGGTAGTGAGCAGCGGTAGTGGTGGTGGTGTAGGCAGCAGCAGTGGTGGTGGTAGTGGTAGCAGCAGTAGTGGTGGTAGTGGTAGCAGCAGTAGTGGTGGTAGTGGTAGTGTAAGTAGTGGTGGTAGTGGTAGTAGTGGCAGTAGTAGTGGTGGTAGTAGTAGTGGTGGTAGTGGTAGCAGCAGTAGTGGTGATGGTAGTGGTAGCAGCAATAGTGGTGGTGGTAGTGGTAGCAGCAGCAGTGGTGGTGGTAGTGGTAGCAGCAGTAGTGGTGGTAGTGGTAGTAGTATACCTTTGATATACCTTTGAAGAGTTTCAAGTTTATCTACTCTCTGAGCCCTGCCATGGGCCAGGCTCGTCTGGTGCTTGCCTGGTCAACCAGCTGTTGCTGCTGGAGGCCCGCTGCCCCACATATCCATCACAGCCTGGTTGATCTGGCACCTGGTGAAGATACTTGTCCAGTTTCCTCTTGAAGGCTTCTACACTGGTTCCAGCCGTGTTTCGGATATCTTCTGGTAAGATGTTGAATAGTCTGGGACCCCGGATGTTAATACAGTGCTCCCGTATTGTCCCCACCGCACCCCTGCTCCTCACTGGGTTTATTTTACACTTTCTCCCATATCTCTCACTCCAGTATGTTGTTATGGCAGTGTGCAGATTTGGGACCAGGCCCTCAAGTACTTTCCAGGTATATATTATAATGTATCTCTCTCTCCTCCGCTCCAATGAGTACATGTTCAAGACTTGAAGGCGTTCACAATAATTTAGATGTTTCAATGGCTCAATGTGAGCCGTAAACGATCTCTGAATTTGTTCCAGCTCTGATATTTCTCCTGCCCTGAACGGGGCCGTCAGCACTGAGCAGTATTCTAAGTGAGGGAGCACTAACGATTTGAAGAGTGTCACCATCGGCATTATTTCCCTTGTTTCGAAAGTTCTCAATACCCACCCCGTCATCTTCCTGGCTGTTGTGATCTTTGTCTTGTTATGGTCTTTAAAAGACAGATCAGCAGACATAATTATTCCCAAGTCCTTTACGTGGTCCTTTCGTTCTATGTGGTGACCCTCTTGCGTTTTGTATATAGTGTTCCTTTTGAGTTCTTCATTTTTTCCATACCTAAGCAGCTGAAACTTATCACCATTGAACGTCATGTTGTTCTCCACTGCCCATTGGAAGACCCTGCTTATGTCCTCCTGTAATTTTTCAGTGTCCTCTACCGTAGTGACTTTCATGCTTATTTTAGTGTCATCTGCAAATGATGATACAAAAGTGTGCTGGGTGTTTTTATCTGTCTGCTATGAGGATGAGAAACAGCAGAGGTGCCAGGACAGTGCCTTGGGGCACTGAGCTTTTGACCTCGCTGATGCTGGATCTTGCCCTGTTCACTACTACTTTGTGTTCTGTGTGTTAGGAACTCAAAAATTCATCTGCCTACCTTCCCCGTAATGCCTATGGCCCTCATTTTGTGCGCTATCACTCCATGATCGCATTTGTCAAACGCCTTTGCAAAATCTGTGTAAATCACATCTGCGTTTTGGTCGTGGTCGTGTTAGTGGTAGCAACAGTAGTGGTGGTAGTGGTAGTGGCAGTAGTGGTGGTAGTGGCAGCAGCAGTAGTGGTAGTGGTAGCAGCAGTGGTGGTAGTAGTGGTAGGCAGTAGTGGTGGTGATAGTGGTGGTGGTAGTGGTAGCAGCAGTAGTGGTGGTGATAGTGGTGGTGGTAGTGGTGGTGGTAGTGGTAGCAGCAGTAGTGGTGGTGGTAGTGGTAGCAGCAGTAGTGGTGGTGGTAGTGGTAGCAGCAGCAGTGGTGGTGGTAGTGGTAGCAGCGGTAGTGGTGGTAGTAGTGGTAGCAGCAGCAGTAGTGGTGGTCGTAGTGGTAGCAGCAGTAGTGGTGGTCGTAGTGGTAGCAGCAGTAGTGGTGGTGGTGGTGGTAGTAGTAGCAACAGTAGTGGTGGTAGTGGTAGCAGCAGTAGTAGTGGTGGCAGCAGTAGTGGTGATTGTATTGGTAGCAGCAGTAGTTGTGGTAGTGGTAGCAGCAGTAGTGGTGGTAGTGGTAGCAGCAGTAGTGGTGGTAGTGGTAGCAGCAGTATTAGTGGTGGTAGTGGTGGCAGCAGTAATGGTGGCTGTAATGGTAGCAGCAGTAGTTGTGGTAGTGGTAGTAGCAGTAGTGGTGGTGGTAGTGGTAGCAGTAGTAGTGGTGGTAGTAATAGTAGCAGTAGTAGTTGTGGTGGTAGTGGAAGCAGCAGTAGTGGTGGTGGTAGTGGTAGCAGCAGTAGAGGTAGCAGCAGTAGTAGTGGTTGCAGTAGTGGTGGTGGTAGTGGTAGCAGCAGTGGTAGTGGTAGCAGCAGTAGTAGTGGTGGTGGTAGTGGTAGTAGATGTGATGGTAGTAGTAGTTTTGGTGGTAGCAGTAGTAGTAGCTGTGGTAGTAGTAGTAGTAGTAGCAGTGGTGGTAGCTGTGGTAATAGTAGTAGTAGTAGTAGCAGTGGTGGTAGTAGTAGTAGTAGCAGTAGTGGTGGTAGTTGTGGTGGTGGTAGTAGTAGTTGTGGTGGTAGTAGAAGTTGTGATGGTAGTAGTAATAGTAGTTGTGGTGGTGGTAGTAGTAGTTGTGGTGGTAGTAGTATTTGTGATGGTGGTAGTAGTAGTTGTGATGGTGGTAGTAGTAGTAGTAGTTGTGATGGTGGTAGTAGTAGTAGTAGCAGCAGTGGTGGTAGTAGTAGCAGCAGTGGTGGTGGTGGTAGTAGTAGCAGCAGTGGTGGTGGTGGTAGTAGTAGTAGCAGTGGTGGTGGTGGTAGTAGTAGTAGTTGTGGTGGTGGTAGTTGTAGTAGTGGTGGTATTATTATTATTATTAGTAGTAGTAGTGGTGGTGGTGGTAGTAGTAGTTGTGGTGGTAGTAGTAGTAGTAGTAGTAGTTGTTGTAGTAGTAATAGTAATTGTGGTGATAGTGGTGGTGGTGGTGGTGTTGGTGGTAGTAGTAGTAATAATATTAACAATAATAACAATAATAATTTTTTTGGCAGGTAATATAATTTACATGTAATATAATGCAAAACAACCACGGGGGGAAGTTGAATGATAACTCTAGGCCTTTCGTTTTGCAATCAACACATCATGAGCTTGCAATGTTGCAGAAAAAAAGGATGAAGTCTAAGCAAATACGTTCAGATGAACGTACTTGCTTGGACTTCATTCTCTTTTCTGCAACACTTGAAGCTCCTGATGATGTGCGTTGATTGCAACACGAAAGGCCTAGAGCTATCATTCAACTAACCCCCGTGGTTGTTCGCTATTTTTGCATAATGTAATAAAATATTGTTAGGGAAGAAAGAAAACCGCTGTTATGCGGTGCATTTCTACGGTAATCTACATGATACAAAGTGGGTACAGAAGCTGGCTGTTTCTCTGTCATATTCCATCAGGTAGAAGCTGTCAGCCTGGGCTGGGAGACTTCACTACAGTCATGAGGATATCAAGTGATGTACCCTGGGTTCAGCACCTACGCCACCTACAAAAGTTCCTCTCTGGTATAGCTTGGTTGGTGTGAGGTGGCAGAAATCAAGGGTGTGGGTTTAGTGTTGGATCTTAGGGTGGGGTGTGGGTTTAGGGTTATATCTTAGGGTTTGGGGTGCTGCTGGAGTTGAGGGAAGACCTGTCCCAGGCCGTGGGAGGGGCAGACAGTCGTGTCATCATGGCTTTAGGGCGTGAAGAGAAAGGAGGGCGTGGTGGAGGTCCGTGTCCCGGGTGTGGAGGGTGTTAGGGGCGTGGTGGAGGTCCGTGTCTCGGGCGTGCAGGTTTGTAGGGGCGTGTTGGGCGGGCATGTTAGGCTGTGCTACATACTCTCACACTATGAGCATCAAGACTCGACACACGACCTCTCACCACCACCATTACTACTGACGACACACGACCTCTCACCACCACCATTACTACTGACGACACACGACCTCTCACCACCACCATTACTACTGACGACACACGACCTCTCACCACCACCATTACTACTGACGACACACGACCTCTCACCATCACCATTACTACTGACGACACACGACCTCTCACCACCATAGTGACTACCGACGACACACGACCTCTCACCACCACCATGACTACTGACGACACACGACCTCTCACCACTACAGTGACTACTGACGACACACGACCTCTCACCACCACCGTGACTACTGACGACACACGACCTCTCACCACCATAGTGACTACCGACGACACACGACCTCTCACCACCACCATGACTACTGACGACACACGACCTCTCACCACTACAGTGACTACTGACGACACACGACCTCTCACCACCACCGTGACTACTGACGACACACGACCTCTCACCGGCCCTGGACCAGGCTTGTCTGGTACTTGCCTGGTCAACCAGGCTGTTACTACTGGCGGCCCGCTGGTAAACCTATTTATCATAACCTGGCTGATCTGGCACTTGGCAGGGATATTTGACAAGTTTCCTTTGTGAGACTTCTACACTTGTCCCAGTAGTGCTTTTTGTTTTTTTCTGGTAAGATGTTGAACAGTCTGGCTCCACGGATGTTGATACAATTTTCTCTTATTGTTCCCACGGCGACCCTGCTTTTCACTTGGTTTATTAAACATTTTCTCCCATATCTCTCTCTCTTCAGTATGTTATGTAAGTGTGTAGATTTGAGACAAGGCCCTCAGTAATTTCCACATATATATTATCAAGTAACTCTCCTCCGCTTCAGCGAGTACATGAAGTATTTAGAACTTTGAGAGGTTCCCAATATTTTTAAATGCTTTACTAGTTGTGTATGCCGTAAATGATCTCTGTTTCTGCTCTGATATCTCTCTCTCGTCTTGAACAGAGCCAAAAATACTGAACATAACTCTATGCGAGAGATCACAAGTGAATTGAATAGTATCACAACTGGCACTATTTCTTTGTCATAGCATCTGCCTTAATGTGTTCTTTCAAAGGTCAACTGAGAGTGTGACTCCCAGGTCCTTCACGTGTTCTTCTCGTTTTATTTGGTAATCTTCACGTGTTTTATGTCAAAACTATTACCACACAGGCGCCTCCTATGTGCAGCCTTAACCTTGTACCATCTTTACATACTGATGCCGAAACTAAAAGAAAAAAGTAACAAAAAATGAAACATCAAAATGGAGGAGAGTAACGAGTGGGGTCCTGAAAGGATCAGAACTAAGACCGCTAGCGTTCCTAATATATGTAAACAACTTCCTAGAGGCGTGTGCGTGCGTGCGTGTGTGCGCGTGTGCGCGCGTGCGTCCGTGTGTTAATTACCATTTTGTCCTAGGCACATGTCGATTAGACACTAGGCCTGTTGTGTGTATGTGTGTGTGTGTAAGGAAACACTTCGAAATGTTTCGGCCCCGCCGGGAATTGAACCCGGGCCCTCCGTGCGTGAAGCGAGAGCTTTAGCCTCCATATGTGTGTGTGTGTACTCACCTAATTGTACTCACCTAATTGTGGTTGCAGGGGTCGAGACTCAGCTCCTGGCCCCGCCTCTTCGCTGTCCGCTACTGGGTCTCTGCTCTCCCTGCTCCATGAGCTCTATCATACCTCGTCTTAAAACTATGTATGGTTCCTGCCTCCACTATATCTTTCTCTAGACTATTCCACTTCCTGACTACTCTGTGGCTGAAGAAATGCTTCCTAACATCCCTTTGACTCATCTGAGTCTTCAGCTTCCAGTTGTGTCCCCTTGTTTCTGTGTTCCCTCTCTGGAACATCCTGTCCCTGTCTACCTTGTCGATTCCCCGCAGTATTTTGTATGTCGTTATCATGTCTCCTCTGACCCTTCTTTCCTCCAGTGTTGTTAGTCTTATTTCCCTCAACCTTTCTTCATAGGACCGACCCCTGAGTTGTGGAACTAGCCTTGTCGCAAACCTTTGCACTTTCTCTAGTTTCTTTACGTGCTTGACCAGGTGTGGGTTCCAGACTGGTGCTGCATATTCTAGTATGAGCCTGACGTACACGGTGTACAGTGTCTTGAACGATTCCTTGTTTAGGTAACGGAACGCTAATCTTAGGTTTGCCAGTCGCCCATATGCTGCCGCAGTTATCTGGTTGATGTGTGCCTCCGGAGACGTACTTGGCGTTATACTCACCCCAAGGTCTTTCTCCTTTGCCGAGGTTTGTAGCCCTTGTCCACCTAGCTTGTACTCTGTCAGCGGTCTTCTTTGTCCTTCTCCGATCTTCATGACTTTGCATTTGGTGGGATTGAATTCGAGAAGCCAGTTGCTAAACCAGATGTCAAGCTTGTCCAGGTCTGTTTGAAGTCCTGCTTGGTCCTCTTCCGATGTGATTCTCCTCATTAATTTCACATCATCTGCGAACAGAGACACTTCTGAGTCTATCCCATCCGTCATGTCATTTACATATACCAAGAATAACACTGGCCCTAGGACTGACCCCTGCGGTACGCCGCTCGTCACAGGCGCCCACTGTGATACCTCATCACGCACCATGAGTGTGTGTGTGTTGTGTGTGTGTGTGGAACAATACACAACTGCAGAAAGGAACTTTACTGAGAGATCCTCGGTACAATTGTCTCTTTTTCACCACTTGTCGACTTTGCGCCATTTGTTTGCACAACTGAAGCTACAACCCGGCAAACATAGGGTTGATAACCTAACCACCTTAGAAAAGAAGAAGAGATAGACAGATAGATTTTGGATTAGAGTTTGCCGTCGAAGTGGCTAGTTTATTATGCACCTCATATCCATCCTGTGGGCGGTAGAGCAAGAGTACATATATGGATACGCAAAATAACAAGAAATTAGGCCCTAAAAGGGTTAAAAGGAATACATCTGGACTCATATCTACAATTGTCTTATCTGTTACAAGCCAATTCAGGATATTTGCTTTTGCTTAATATGTCTGTTATCTTATTTCCATTAATAAGATGCCCCTGACAAATCACATAAGTTATTATACTATATCTATATTCCATATTAAGTGGATAATTAGGCCCATAGTGTTCAAGTTAGTGACCATAGTCCTGACCACATACTTTGAATTTTGTCTGATCATCCGTGTGTCTGCCAAACTGCCAGAAATATTTGTAACCAAGTCTACGCCTGGCTACTATATTAGTCTGTTCACATTGCACTTTGCTCCATAAACGTACTAATATAAGCTCATGTTCTCATGGTGAGTGATAGATCTACTGAGGATTCTAACTGCATTCCTATTATAGTTTCATTATTTACTTCTCTCCTATTATTATTCCTAATGCAGGTACAGATATACTAAAATTATATTTTACATTTTCCATCAGGGTGCTTTCATTGGCTAACTTACTGCTTTCATTACGAAGCTGTAATTCAATGCGTGGTGGAAGCCATAACAATTGTACATAAATTCCTTTTTCTCTAAATTTTCAGTATCAATACGTTGATTCTCGAATGAGAATGTTGTTAGTCATGTCAGTCTAGTGTCTTCAGTGGTGACAAAGAATCAGTAATAATCAAGGTCAGGATCAGTGTCATAACTTTAGTGCCATTAGGATGCCAAACATTTCAGTTTGTGTAGTGTGAAGGATCTGTTATGAAGGAACCCTGGGACAGTTTGTGTAGTGTGAAGGATCTGTTACGAAGGAACCCTAGGAGAGTTTGTGTAGTGTGAAGGATCTGTTATGAAGGAACCCTGGGAGAGTTTGTGTAGTGTGAAGGATCTGTTACGAAGGAACCCTGGGAGAGTTACAAACCGTCTTGATCCTTTCGGCTTCACGATATCCTTAGCCTTCTCTTACTGCTGCTGCTGTTCTTGAGTTTACAGAGTGAGTAGGAACAAGCTGTTTGAGATGCCAGAGGGAGCCACGAGAACTAGATGGCAGCTAAAGACGGGGGTGAGCCACAGGGACGTAGGAAATACTTCTTCCAGTTTTAGAATGATGAATAAATGAAATGCACTAAATGAAGAAGTAGTGAATCACACAATACACTGCTCCAAGGGTATATGAATGATCGTGCCCTGGAGGTCACGAGTTAGTGAAGTTGGTCGAGTTGAGTTAATTAAGAGGCGCGGGTAGGAACTATGAATCTACCCTTGTCAACACAAGACAAGAGAATGCTAAATAAGAAGAACAGAAGCAGAGAAAAGAACAAATATGAATAAACTAAGAGGACCAAGAGGTGACGATACAGAAGCGAAGGTAACGTGAACCGAGAAATGAGAGGGAAAATAAATGAAACAAAAGTGAAAACTGGAAGATGAGAAAGAGGCAGAACGAAAAAAAAGGCAAAGCAGAAGGAACAGAAGGCGATAAATAACAAGCCGAATAGATGAAGAACAGTAGCAGTAGTAAGAGAAGGCTGAGGATATCGTGAAGCCGAAAGGATCAAGACGGTCTGCAACTCTCCCAGGGTTCCTTCATAACAGATCCTTCACACTACACAAACTCTCCCAAGGTTCCTTCATAACAGATCCTTCACACTATACAAACTCTCCTAGGGTTCCTTCATAACAGATCCTTCACACTATACAAACTCTCCCAGGGTTCCTTCATAACAGATCCTTCACACTATACAAACTCTCCCAGGGTTCCTTCATAACAGATCCTTCACACTACACAAACTCTCCCAGGGTTCCTTCATAACAGATCCTTCACACTACACAAACTCTCCCAGGGTTCCTTCATAACAGATCCTTCACACTACACAAACTCTCCCAGGGTTCCTTCATAACAGATCCTTCACACTATACAAACTCTCCCAGGGTTCCTTCATAACATCCTTCACACTACACACTCTCCCAGGGTTCCTTCATAATATCCTTCACACTATACAAACTCTCCCAGGGTTCCTTCATAACAGATCCTTCACACTACACAAACTCTCCCAGGGTTCCTTCATAACATCCTTCACACTACACAAACTCTCCCAGGGTTCCTTCATAACATCCTTCATACTACACAAACTCTCCCAGGGTTCCTTCATAACATCCTTCACACTACACAAACTCTCCCAGGGTTCCTTCATAACAGATCCTTCACACTACACAAACTCTCCCAGGGTTCCTTCATAACATCCTTCATACTACACAAACTCTCCCAGGGTTCCTTCATAACATCCTTCACACTACACAAACTCTCCCAGGGTTCCTTCATAACATCCTTCACACTACACAAACTCTCCCAGGGTTCCTTCATAACATCCTTCACACTACACAAACTCTCCCAGGGTTCCTTCATAACAGATCCTTCACACTACACAAACTCTCCCAGGGTTTCTTCATAACATCCTTCACACTACACAAACTCTCCCAGGGTTCCTTCATAACATCCTTCACACTACACAAACTCTCCCAGGGTTCCTTCATAACATCCTTCACACTACACAAACTCTCCCAGGGTTCCTTCATAACATCCTTCACACTACACTCTCTCCCAGGGTTCCTTCATAACATCCTTCACACTACACAAAGTCTCCCAGGTGTGTCCTGTAGTAACTGTAGTCAGTTCAATAACTAAGACTGTCCCAGTGGTATACTGCTGTAGGACCGTAGTAGCTAGTACTCTGTAGTGACTGTATAGTGAGTACTGCTGTCAGTGACTGTAGAGAACTGCTCAGTGACCTTAGTAAGTAGTACGCTGTAGTGACTAGTAGTAGTATGCTGAGTACTGCAGTAGGGTGTCTCTGTAGTAACATTAGTATAGTATAACTGCTCCAGTGATGTATTGGTAGTACATGCTAGTGCACTGTATAGTAAGCTCTAGCTAAACTGTAGTAGTAGTACAAGCTGTAGTGAGGGTGCATAGTATCGCTGTAGTGACTGTCATAGTGAGTATCAGCTGAGTAACATCTTAATAGATAATACTAGGTAGTGCTGATAAGTCTAATAGACTGAGTAGTAGTAAGCGTAGTACTGTATAGAGTAAGCTGGTGACTGTAGTAGTAGCTACTGCTGTAGGACTGTAGTAGGTACGCTGATACTTAGCATAGTCACTAGAACGTAGTAGGTAGTCTGCAGTAGGACTGTAGTAGCAAACAGCTGCAGTGACTGTAGTAGTCGGTCAACTCGTATGACCGTGGTAGTCTTCATACGTCTTACATCAAAACTGCTCAGTCTGTATACTCCTGTAGTGACTGTAGTAGTAGTACTGCTAGGTTGACTGCAGTAACAGTACTGTACTGCTAGACTGTCTAGTGGTAGTACGCTGTAGTGACTGTAGTAGTAGTAGTACTGTACTGTAGTGGGTAGTACTGCTGAGTGACTGTAGTAGTGGTAGTCTGTTAGTGACTGTAGATAGTAGTAAAGCTGAGGACTGTAGTAGTAGTCGCGTAGTACTTATGTGTAAGCTAGTGACTGTAGTAGTTAGTACTGCTGTAGTGACTGTAGTAGTATACTGCTGTAGTGACTGTAGTAGTGAGTACTGCTGTAGTGACTGTGTAGAGTCCTGTAGTGACTGTAGTAAGTACAGCTGTAGGAGATGTGTAGACTAGCTGTAGTGACTGTAGTAGTAGTACGCTTAGACTGAATGAAAAGCTAGTAGTGCTGTAGACTGTAGTAGTAGTACAGCTGTAGTACTGTAGTAGTAGTAGCTGTAGTGACTGTAGAGTAGTACAGCTGTAGTGACGGTAGTATCTGTACACTATGACTAGTAGTGGTACTGTAGTATCTGTACGCTAGCATGACCTGTAGTGTTACGCTTCAGTAGACTGTAGTAGCAGCTGTAGTGCCGTACAGTGTAAGCAGTGACTGTAGCAGTAGTACGCTGAGTGACTGTAGGTAGTACCTGTAGTGACTGAGTAGTAGTACACTTAGTGACTATTTAGGTAGTACTGTATAGTAGCGCTGTAGTGACGTAGTAGTAAAGCTGTAGTGACTGTAGTGAGACTCCTGTGTGACTGTAGAAGTAGTACTAGGGTTGCTTAGACATCTGTCAAGCTAGATAGTACTGCTGTAGTGACTGTAAGTAGTAGTACAGCTTAGTGACTGTAGTAGTGTAGTACAGCTGTAGTGACTGTAGTAGTGAGTAGATACTGCTAGTAGTGACTGTAGTAGTGGTAGTACATGCTGTAGTGACTGTAGTAGTAGTACAGCTGTAGTGAGTAGTAGTGGTAGTACAGCTGTAGTGACTGTAGTAGTAGTACGCTGTAGTGACTGTAGTAGTACATACTGCTGAGTGACGTGTAGAGTGTACTGCTGTAGTGACTGTAGTAGTAGTACAGCTGTAGTGACTGTAGTAGTAGTACAGCTGTAGTGACTGTAGTAGTAGTACTGCTGACTAGTGACCTTAGACTAGTAGTAAGTACAGCTGTAGTGACTGTAGTAGTAGATACAGCTCGTAGTGACTGTAGTAGTAGTACTGCTGTAGTGACTGTAGTAGTAGTACGCTGTAGTGACTGTAGTAGTAGTACAGCTGTAGTGACTGTAGTAGTAGTACAGCTGTAGTGACTGTAGTAGTAGTAGAGCTGTAGTGACTGTAGTAGTGGTAGTACTGCTGTAGTGACTGTAGTAGTAGTAGTAAAGCTGTAGTGACTGTAGTAGTGGTAGTACTGCTGTAGTGACTGTAGTAGTAGTACAGCTGTAGTGACTGTAGTAGTAGTACAGCTGTAGTGACTGTAGTAGTAGTACAGCTGTAGTGACTGTAGTAGTAGTACAGCTGTAGTGACTGTAGTAGTAGTACAGCTGTAGTGACTGTAGTAGTAGTACAGCTGTAGTGACTGTAGTAGTGGTAGTATCAGCTGTAGCTGACTGTAGTAGTAGTACGCTGTAGTGACTGTAGTAGTAGTACGCTGTAGTGACTGTAGTAGTAGTACAGCTGTAGTGACTGTAGTAGTGTAGTACGCTGTAGTGACTGTAGTAGTAGTACAGCTGTAGTGACTGTAGTAGTGTAGTACAGCTGTAGTGACTGTAGTAGTGGTAGTACTGCTGTAGTGACTGTAGTAGTAGTACAGCTGTAGTGACTGTAGTAGTGGTAGTACTGCTGTAGTGACTGTAGTAGTGGTAGTACTGCTGTAGTGACTGTAGTAGTAGTACTAGCTGTAGTGACTGTAGTAGTAGTACGCTGTAGTGACTGTAGTAGTAGTAGTACAGCTGTAGTGACTGTAGTAGTGGTAGTACTGCTGTAGTGACTGTAGTAGTAGTACTGCTGTAGTGACTGTAGTAGTAGTACAGCTGTAGTGACTGTAGTAGTAGTACATGCTGTAGTGACTGTAGTAGTAGTACAGCTGTAGTGACTGTAGTAGTAGTACAGCTGTAGTGAGATGGGTAGTAGTAGTACAGCTGTAGTGACTGTAGTAGTAGTACAGCTGTAGTGACTGTAGTAGTAGTACAGCTGTAGTGAGATGGGTAGTAGTAGTACAGCTGTAGTGACTGTAGTAGTAGTACAGCTGTAGTGACTGTAGTAGTAGTACGGCTGTAGTGACTGTAGTAGTAGTACAGCTGTAGTGACTGTAGTAGTAGTACAGCTGTAGTGACTGTAGTAGTAGTACAGCTGTAGTGACTGTAGTAGTAGTACTGCTGTAGTGACTGTAGTAGTAGTACAGCTGTAGTGACTGTAGTAGTAGTACAGCTGTAGTGACTGTAGTAGTAGTACAGCTGTAGTGACTGTAGTATGTACAGCTGTAGTGACTGTAGTAGTAGTACAGCTGTAGTGACTGTAGTAGTAGTACAGCTGTAGTGACTGTAGTAGTAGTACAGCTGTAGTGACTGTAGTAGTAGTACAGCTGTAGTGACTGTAGTAGTACGCGTAGTGACTGTAGTAGTAGAAGACTGTAGTAGTAGTAGTACAGCTGTAGTGACTGTAGTAGTACAGTATGACTGTAGTAGAGTACAGCTGTAGTGACTGTAGTAGTAGTACAGCTGTAGTGACTGTAGTAGTAGTACAGCTGTAGTGACTGTAGTAGTAGTACAGCTGTAGTGACTGTAGTAGTAGTACAGCTGTAGTGACTGTAGTAGTAGTACAGCTGTAGTGACTGTAGTAGTAGTACAGCTGTAGTGACTGTAGTAGTAGTACAGCTGTAGTGACTGTAGTAGTAGTACAGCTGTAGTGACTGTAGTAGTAGTACAGCTGTAGTGACTGTAGTAGTAGTACAGCTGTAGTGACTGTAGTAGTACAGCTGTAGTGACTGTAGTAGTACAGCTGTAGTGACTGTAGTAGTACAGCTGTAGTGACTGTAGTAGTACAGCTGTAGTGACTGTAGTAGTACAGCTGTAGTGACTGTAGTAGTACAGCTGTAGTGAGATGGGTAGTGTTTGAGAAGATTCTGTCAACAGTGACGTAACATATTAAAGGTAACAGCTTGGATAAAAAGGTTGAACATGAGTAGGTGGGTTGACCTGAGTTTTCCAGGATGCAGTGGTGTTATCCAGTGGTGGTGTTATCCAGTGGTGGTGTTATCCAGTGGTGGTGTTATCCAGTGGTGGTGTTGATGGATATTCTACAGCTGCCTAACTTCCGTGAAATGGTGTAGATTATATCATTGCTTCTAGGCAGCAACCATTTCACCCCTTCAACAATGGTAAGTGTTCAACTAGCGAGCTGAACACTTACCATTGCTGAAGGTGCTGAATACTTACCATTGTTAAAGGGGCTAAATACTTACCATTGTTAAAGGGGCTAAATACTTACCATTGTTAAAGGGGCTAAATACTTACCATTGTTTAAGGGGCTGAATACTTACCATTGTTTAAGGGGATGAACACTTACCATTGTTAAATGGGCTAAATACTTACCATTGTTTAAGGGGCTGAATAGTTACCATTGTTTAAGGGGATGAACACTTACCATTGTTTAAGTGGATGAACACTTACCATTGTTAAAGGGGCTAAATACTTACCATTGTTTAAGGGGCTGAATACTTACCATTGTTTAAGGGGCTGAATACTTACCATTGTTTAAGGGGATGAACACTTACCATTGTTTAAGGGGATGAACACTTACCATTGTTTAAGGGGATGAACACTTACCATTGTTTAAGGGGATGAACACTTACCATTGTTAAAGAGGCTAAATACTTACCATTGTTTAAGGGGCTGAATACTTACCATTGTTTAAGGGGATGAACAATTACCATTGTTTAAGGGGATGAACACTTACCATTGTTTAAGGGGCTGAACACTTACCATTGTTTAAAGGGCTGAACACTTACCATTGCTAAGGGGGCTGACCACCTCAAAACTACTACTTCCAGGCTGAGGAACTGATCACCTAACAGGTTCTGCTGTCTCAGATATATTCGCCTCTGTATTCGACTGAAGAAACCTGCTCAGCAGGCGAAACGTTCGAAAGGAATGATAATCAACTGTTGTACACGTGTCTTAATTATCTACCAAAACAATTAAGTCCATCCATCCATGGGTGTCTACATTCAGATTCTCATTCTCTCCCTCTCTCTCTCTCTCCCTCTCTCTCTCCGTACATTCCACAAACTACTACACACCACGCTAGCGGGAAGCCTGAAGCCCTAATCCAGCAGAAGCCCGTCTCACTAAATATCCTTCAAAATCAAGGTAATGCGCCAGTCATAAGAGATTAAGGGGCGTGTCATCTCTGAAACCAGGTTGGACGCCAGGCTCGCACTCCAACGCCTGGAGAGAGGCGGGGGGGGGGGAGAGAGGGAGAGAGAGAGAGAGAGAGAGAGAGAGAGAGAGAGAGAGAGAGAGAGAGAGAGAGAGAGAGAGAGAGAGAGAGAGACGTGGCAGAAGTAATGACTGGGATGCAGATGAGGAGGGAAAATGACAAGAGAATGAAAATGGGTTTAATGGGCGTCCAGGTGTGTGCGAGAAAGATGTAGGTATGTAGGTAGGGAGGGAGGTGATGGAGGATTGGTAGGGGAGCCTTGGGCTATCTGTGGATGGGGGAAGGGATGGAGAAGAGTGGTGACTAGTGCTGTCACCTCCCCCACCTCTTGCTCTTCCTGATCCTCCTCCTCCTCATCTGCTTCCTCTACCTCCTCGTCTTCGTCGTAGTCGTCGTCTTATTCTCTCTTCACTCCTTCCTCCTGTGCTAGTCACAGGAGTCATAGTCCTCCAGTATTGGGGCAGGCTCAGTAAAGCTCGCTCATTAAGCAAACTCACATTGTCTCCTCCTTTACCCCCCCCCTCCCTACCACCGGATCCAAACGTTTATACAGCCGCCAGGACTCCTTACTAGGGGATGAGAGAGTCTGGACTTTTGCAGTAAAAAGAGGACGTCTGGCCTCTAGCATGGGAGGATGAAGGAAGAAGTTAGAAAGCTAGTAAAAGAAGGTCAGCGGTTAGGCAGTAAGGAACCACACATTAATACTGAGAGTATGATAATGGTACACGGGGAGAGGAGAGGACTGGGGACAGAATCAGTTAAGGGACACAATGAGTTCACAACAATGGAATTTGATGGAGGTTAAATATATAAGTGACGGAACGTATAGTTTGAGATTTACTGAGGAGACAAAAGATTCAAAGGAATGTGTGAGGGGTTATAAGGACTTCCCTGGCTGGTGAGGGCAGGGCAGATGCTGGCTACATGGCAAGGAAACTTGTAGCGCAATCTGTGCACAAGGATATCAAAATAATCAAGTGAGAAACATAAGCGAGGAGAAACAGGTGAGCTGTGGCGATGTTACGAAGTACTTCTTTAGTCTTACAAAGTTGTAGAAAAAATGGAATGAGATGGAAAAATACGTAAAACTCACAAAAATTAGATGGATAATGAAATGGGGAAGGTAAACTCAATAATTTCGAGAGTGGGCGTAACAAGGGCCAAGAGATCAGTGATCAAGTATGCTGATGTAAGTACATGAATGAACCGTGTCAAAAACACATATTCGACCCACCAAACACACAAAGATAAACACTAGTCACTAAGCACGTAATTCTGAGACAACAATGAATTAGAATTAACATTTGGTAGAGAGAGAGAGAGAGAGAGAGAGAGAGAGAGAGAGAGAGAGAGAGAGAGAGAGGGAGAGAGGGAAAATCAGAGAGAAAAGAAAGAAGGCGCTGCTGGCAACACCTGCCAGTGCAGAAATAAAAACAATACGAGTATACCTTCAAAATAGTTAAGACACATGTGCAACACCTGGTGATCGTCACATGTGCAACACCTGGTGATCGTCACATGTGCAACACCTGGTGATCGTCACTTGTGCAACACCTGGTGATCGTCACATGTGCAACACCTGGTGATCTTCATTACGAGGTACCCACGTGTTGCTGGACATCATGGTATCGGTACTGCGTACCATTACTGTGACCATTCAAAACAGTTATATTACACCGAGAAGTGTGCATCTCTCCGTATATATAAGCTGAGAGTTTACTTAAATCTTATTTTAGTGATTAAGTAATCGTGACTGGTGGTGCAGATATTGCAGTTAACCTCAGAAACCATCCTGCAGGCGATAAACTTGAAACCCAATAAACCAATCAATCGGTTTCAAAAGGGTGAGTGAGGTTTTAGCGCTCGTGATGCTGGTGACAAGAACCAGAATGAAGCAAATATAGTGCTTAAAAAAAAGAACAAACCAAAAAATATATCCGGGAATGCATGTTTGTGTGTGTGTGTGTGTGTGTGTGTGTGTGTGTGTGTGTGTGTGTGTGTGGTACTCACCTAATTGTACTCACCTAATTGTGGTTGCAGGGGTCGATACTCAGCTCCTGGCCCCGCCTCTTCGCTGTCTGCTACTGGGTCTCTGCTCTCCCTGCTCCATGAGCTTTATCATACCTTGTCTTAAAACTATGTATGGTTCCTGCCTCCACTATATCTTTCTCTAGTCCATTCCACTTCCTGACTACTCTGTGGCTGAAGAAATGTTTCCTGACATCCCTTTGACTCATCTGAGTCTTCAGCTTCCAGTTGTGTCCCCTTGTTTCTGTGTTCCCCCTCTGAAACAACCTGTCACTATCTACCTTGTCAATTCCCCGCAGTATTTTGTATGTCGTTATCATGTCTCCTCTGACCCTTCTTTCCTCCAGTGTTGTTAGTCCTATTTCCATCAACCTTTCTTCATAAGACAGACCCCTGAGTTGTGGAACTAACCTTGTCGCAAACCTTTGCACTTTCTCTAGTTTCCTTACGTGCTTGACCAGGTGTGGGTTCCAGACTGGTGCTGCATATTCTAGTATGGGCCTGACGTACACGGTATACAGTGTCTTGAACGATTCCTTGTTAAGGTAACGGAACGCTAATCTAAGGTTTGCCAGACGCCCATATGCTGCCGCAGTTATCTGGTTGATGTGTGCCTCCGGAGACGTGCTAGGCGTTATACTCACTCCAAGGGTGTGTACTCACCTAGTTGTGGTTGCAGGGGTCGAGTCAAAGCTCCTGGCCCCGCCTCTTCACTGGCCGCTACTGGGTCACTCTCCCTGCGCCATGAGCTTTATCTGACCTCTGCTTAAGCTATGTAGAGCCTGCCTCACTACATCGCTTCCTAAACTATTCCACTCCGACAACTCTGTGACTGAAGAAATACTTCCTAACATCTCTGTGATTCATCTGAGTCTTCACTTCCATCTGATGTCCTCCTTGTTGTTGTTCCCATCTCTGGAACATTCTGTCTCTGTCCACTTTGCAATTCCTCTAGTTTACTCTTAATGTGTTAACTGTCTCTATCTCCCGTCCTCCAGTGACGTCAGGTCGTTTCCTTAACACTCCTCGTAGGACATACCCTTAGCTCAGACTAGTCTTGTTGCAACCTTTGCACTCCGAGCTTCTTCGTGTGTGTGTGTGTGTGTGTGTGTGTGTGTGTGTGTGGTGTGTGGGTGTGTGTGGTGTGTGTGTGTGTGTGTGTGTGTGTGTGTGGTGTGTGTGTGTGTGTGTGTGTGTGTGTGTGTGTGTGTGTGTGTGTGTGTGGGTGTGTGTGTGTGGGTGTGTGTGGGTGTGTGTGTGTGGGTGTGGGTGTGTGTGGGTGTAGTAAGGGGACATGAATGTCAGTAAACATGAGCCTTGTTATTATAAGATAACAGACGTTGAGAAATGATTGACTTAATAGATAGCACACAAGGTTAAGGCTATTATAGCTTAAGATAGCTTAAAGCGTCGAAAGACAGGAAAATAAATGCAATGAAAACTGCAAGAGAGTCTGGGCGCATTTCACCACCTCATCTTCATTTTAAAACGTTAATTTCTGACGTTTTGCTCAACGTTTTTTTTTTTAACCGTTTCTTGTTTCTCTCCAAACATTTTGTCTTTAAGTTAGGTTAGGTTAGGTTAGGTTAGGTTAGGTTAGGCTAGGTTTGGTTAGTTAAAACTGGGTTATACAAATATGCATATTTTAAGCTACAAATAAGCAACTTAGAATAACCCGCTGTGCCACGTCTGGCAACGAGGTAGCCGAGGGAAAATAGGAAACGTTCAGATCTAAACGTTTATCACTGGTGGTGTGAGAAGAGAATTTTATACAGCTTCAAGACAACAGAAAAGATTCTGAACAGACAGTGAGTCGTGAGGAGAGTGACTCACGTGGGAGAGTCGTGAGGAGAGTGACTCCCATGGGAGAGTCGTGAGGAGTGAAGAGTGACTCACGTGGGAGAGTCGTGAGGAGAGTGACTCACGTGGGAGAGTCGTGAGGAGAGTGACTCACGTGGGAGAGTCGTGAGGAGTGAAGAGTGACTCACGTGGGAGAGTCATGAGGAGTGAAGACAGTGACTCACGTGGGAGAGTCATGAGGAGTGAAGACAGTGACTCACGTGGGAGAGTCATGAGGAGTGAAGACAGTGACTCACGTGGGAGAGTCGTGAGAAGTGAAGATAGTGACTCACGTGGGAGAGTCGTGAGGAGTGAACAGTGACTCACGTTGGAGAGTCGTGAGGAGTGGAGAGTGACTCACGTGGGAGAGTCGTGAGGAGTGAACAGCGTGACTCACGTGGGAGAGTCGTGAGGAGTGAACAGAGTGACTCTCGTTGGAGAGTCGTGAGGAGTGAAGTGACTCACGTGGGAGAGTCGTGAGGAGTGAAGAGAGTGACTCACGTGGGAGAGTCGTGAGGAGTGAAGAGAGTGACTCACGTTGGAGAGTCGTGAGGAGTGAAGTGACTCACGTGGGAGAGTCGTGAGGAGTGAACAGAGTGACTCACGTTGGAGAGTCGTGAGGAGTGAACAGAGTTACTCACGTTGGAGAGTCGTGAGGAGTGAAGAGAGTGACTCACGTGGGAGAGTCGTGAGGAGTGAAGAGTGACTCACGTGGGAGAGTCGTGAGGAGTGAAGAGAGTGACTCACGTGGGAGAGTCGTGAGGAGTGAACAGAGTGACTCACGTTGGAGAGTCGTGAGGAGTGAAGTGACTCACGTGGGAGAGTCGTGAGGAGTGAAGTGACTCACGTGGGAGAGTCGTGAGGAGTGAACAGAGTGACGCACGTGGGAGAGTCGTGAGGAGTGAACAGAGTGACTCACGTGGGAGAGTCGTGAGGAGTGAAGTGACTCACGTGGGAGAGTCGTGAGGAGTGAAGTGACTCACGTAGGAGAGTCGTGAGGAGTGAAGAGTGACTCACGTGGGAGAGTCGTGAGGAGTGAACAGAGTGACTCACGTGGGAGAGTCGTGAGGAGGAACAGAGTGACTCACGTGGGAGAGTCGTGAGGAGTGAACAGAGTGACTCACGTGGGAGAGTCGTGAGGAGTGAACAGAGTGACTCACGTTGGAGAGTCGTGAGGAGTGAACAGAGTGACTCACGTGGGAGAGTCGTGAGGAGTGAAGTGACTCACGTGGGAGAGTCGTGAGGAGTGGAGAGTGACTCACGTGGGAGAGTCGTGAGGAGTGAAGACAGTGACTCACGTGGGAGAGTCGTGAGGAGTGAAGATAGTGACTCACGTGAGAGAGTGACTCACGTGGGAGAGTCGACAAGACTACTGTGGAATATAATGAAAATAATAACAAACAGCCTGACTGATCAGACACATCAACCAAGAAGCTTGGTCTGGGACCAAAACACTGCCTCTAGGACCAAGAAGCTTGGTCTGGGACTGAGGGGTGGAGATAATGACCCTCCAGGAATTAACAACAGATAGACAACAAGTAGATCGTGGCTGAAACAATTCAACAACAATTCAACAACAAGCCTGCTGGCCCCACATCCATCAGTCTGGTTCATCCGGCATTTGGTGGAGGTACTTGTCTACGTTCCTCTTGAAGACTTTTACACTTGTTCCAGCAGTGTTGCTGATATCTTCTGGTAAGAGTATTCTGCGATATAATGTTGATACAACGTTCTCTTATTGTGCCCAAGACGCCTGTTTTTCACATTATCTCCCATATTTCACTTAAATACGGATGTAGATGTCTGCTTGTAATCTCCCCGTAGTCGATTACGGGGAGTCATCGCCCCGGCGGTCCAGTCCCCTGGTTGGTGGCCTGATCAACCAGGCAACCAACCAGTCTGTAGTATACCTTTCTAGTGCAATCATAACCATAATTTTTAAAGGGGTGGACCGGTAAGCCAGCGGAAGGCCTCGGTCAGATGACCATAAGCTCCAACTGTAGGTCATCATATGACCCATGTTAGGAAAAACTTGTCCAGTTTCCTGACGAACCTAACTTAACCTAATATACCTGTGCATACTATCGATAGTAATAAAGAAGACAAAGTGCAGAGTAAGCCTTTACTGTGACGTATTTCTCTGCGGAGGTTCATCAAGTAAAACTTGCTCTGCCTTTTCTTGAGGCTGTTGGTGCTAGCAGTATACAGTCCACAGTAGGTAACACAACCCGGTTGATTAGGAACTAACATGAGGAACTAATTAGGTTTCCACTTGGAGACAGCTTGACAAATGTCAACTCCTCTTATACTTGCAGCAGATAGAGACAGATCCATTGTAATGACCAGCACACGGTAGGCATGACCTTGAGGGTAGATGAGCAAGAAATATGTGCAAGAGTTAGGTATCTTTATTGTTAAATGTTTCACGTGCACGGTAGGCTTCTTCAGTCAAATACACAGAAGAATATATATGGAGACAGCAGAAGCGGCGAGGTAAACTTTATGTGATGAGTCCATCAACCCTGAAGCAGTGTTGATGAATTGATCACGTCGTCTTTACCTCGCTGATGTCTTCATATTTATTCTCCTTTGTATCTGACTGAAGAAGCCTACCGTGTAGGCGAAACGTGTCAACAATAAAGATATCCTACTAAACCATACCACGGGTGAGGTTAGAACCCGCGATCAGAGTCATAAAACTCCAGACCAACGCGCTAGCCACCCCACCCGTGATATGGTTTGTTTGCAATCGTGTCATTACGATTTCGTGAGTCAAGATGTCCTATTGTGTCACAAGTGTCTTATTCATCTGTCTGTCGGTCTTGTTTACCATTTTCATCAAGACCTTGAGCAGCACACTGAGAGCAAAGAACCAAACATGACCACTAAATAAAGATGATCTTTAGAGAAATGCAGGAAGTGGAGATTCCACATAAACCATTTAACCCACTCAGGACCCACCAGCATTTAACCCACTCAGGACCCACCAGCATCTAACCCACTCAGGACCCACCAGCATCTAACCCACTCAGGACCCACCAAGTGGACACTGCTAGTGATCATTCGTCACCAGCAATGCCGTGGCAGCCTAATTACCCATTATCTGGAACCCTCGTCGAGTCTCTGAGTCGAAGACTCGACCTTCAAGACCCTGGAGGAGGAGGAGGAGGAGGAGGAGGAGGAGGAGGAGGAGGAGGAGGAGGAGGAGGAGGAGGAGGAGGAGGAGGAGGAGAGGAAGAAGAGGATGATGATGTGGAGGAGGAGGAGGCAGAAGACGAAGAAAGTGAAGATAAGGAGGGAGTGAAAGGTGGAATGCGTGACCGAATACAAAAATATCTATTAATGAGGTTGGTAATGAGGAGGCATCGTGAGACAATCCTCATTACTATTGCAACATGACACTAGCACCCCCAAACCTCTCCTCACCCCTTCCACCCCCTTCCCCACCAGCACGCCCACCACACCCGCCCGCCCGCGTCGACTGCCTCACCTCCACCCAATCAATTTCCTTTTTCTCCTCCTCCCCCCCATTACTCCCCCTCCCCCTCCTCCGACCCCGTGTCCTGCCCGACTAATACCTGCCCGAAGAATTGATAGCCTCAATTAATTTCTGGTCGGGTTCGATGTGCCCCAAATAGAATCCTGATACCCGTAACGTGGACAGGCATTGCCCCCCGAAGAGAAGGAGAAATGCGAGAAAAGAAAGAGAAAGAAGACAACGAGGGCTTTACAATAATCACGACACAATGAACAAGATGAGACAACCAGGGGCTTTAGTCAGCAAGAACAACAATTAAAGAATAAAATGACTCACTCGAACTATTCACTAATGTTCCAAGCAGGACCGAAACGTCGTCATAAGCTCCTCTTTCCTATGTACGGGTTATTTGTATATTAACAACAATTGTAAACAGTAATATTCTCAACTAAACTACCGAAGACTTCTCAAAGAACTTGTTTTGTTTTCTTTGGAACGGAAAAAAAGAAAAAAAATATCTCATATACGTGGAAAATACTCAAGGAGCAAGTCCCTAACCTGCACACTATTTTAACTTACTGGAGTGAGAAGCCTGGGGAAGGATTGTAAAATAAACCCGGTGAAAAGCAGGGAAGCCACGGGCACAAAGAGAGAACACTGCGTCAGCATCCGTGGTTCAAGATTCTTTTAGACCTGCTACAACTAAATGCAAGAAACACTGTCTGGGACAAGTGAAGTGTTCAAGAGGAAACCATCTTTGTCACCACCTGTAGCTTCCACCACCTGCATCCCTGTCACCACCTGTAGCTTCCACCACCTGCATCCCTGTCGCGACCTGTAGCTTCCACCACCTGCATCCCTGTCACCACCTGTAGCTTCCACCACCTGCATCCCTGTCACCACCTGTAGCTTCCACTACCTGCATCTCTGTCACCATCTGTAGCTTCCACCACTTGCATCCCTGTCACCATCTGTAGCTTCCACCACCTGCATCCATATCACCAACTGCATGCCTACCACCACCTGCAGCTTTCGCCACCTGCAGTTTAGGCCACATGCATCCCTACCAACACCTGTAGCTTCCGCCACCTACATCATCACCACCACCACCACCACCACCTATCAACCAGCTGCAGTTCCACAACGTGAAGCTCGCCTTCCCTGCCAGCCTGTAACACTGTACCACACACACCTACCACTACACCAACAGTAACACTGTACCACACACACCTACCACTACACCAACAGTAACACTGTACCACACAAACCTACCACTACACCAACAGTAACACTGTACCACACAAACCTACCACTACACCAACAGTAACACTGTACCACACACACCTACCACTACACCAACAGTAACACTGTACCACACACACCTACCACAGCTCATTCCCCGCCCAAAAGTTTTCTCGGTATAATAAGACTTGTATTAAAGTTCTTGATATCAGAAACTACTAAAAATTGAGTCATTACTAAAAATTATTTGTATTATATCCAGAGGAGGAAGGAATGACTTAACAAGTTTTTTTTATCTAGGAGAGTCTACCAAGTGTACAGACAGGGGTGTGTTGAGGGGGAGTGGGCGTTAAGGCGGAGGGGGTGTGTTGAGGGGGAGTGGGCGTTAAGGCGGAGGGGTGTGTTGAGGGGAGTGGGCGTTAAGGCGGAGGGGTGTGTTGAGGGGGAGTGGGCGTTAAGGCGGAGGGGTGTGTTGAGGGGAGTGGGCGTTAAGGCGGAGGGGGTGTTGAGGGGGAGTGGGCGTTAAGGCGGAGGGGTGTGTTGAGGGGAGTGGGCGTTAAGGCGGAGGGGTGTGTTGAGGGGGAGTGGGCGTTAAGGCGGAGGGGTGTGTTGAGGGGGAGTGGGCGTTAAGGCGGAGGGGTGTGTTGAGGGGGAGTGGGCGTTAAGGCGGAGGGGGTGTTGAGGGGGAGTGGGCGTTAAGGCGGAGGGGGTGTTGAGGGGGAGTGGGCGTTAAGGCGGAGGGGGTGTTGAGGGGAGTGGGCGTTAAGGCGGAGGGGTGTGTTGAGGGGAGTGGGCGTTAAGGCGGAGGGGTGTGTTGAGGGGGAGTGGGCGTTAAGGCGGAGGGGTGTGTTGAGGGGGAGTGGGCGTTAAGGCGGAGGGGTGTGTTGAGGGGAGTGGGCGTTAAGGCGGAGGGGTGTTGAGGGGAGGGGCGTTAAGGCGGAGGGGTGTGTTGAGGGGGAGTGGGCGTTAAGGCGGAGGGGTGTGTTGAGGGGAGTGGGCGTTAAGGCGGAGGGGGGGTGTTGAGGGGAAGTGGGCGTTAAGGCGGAGGGGGTGTGCTGAGGGGGAGTGGGCGTTAAGGGGATTTTGAGGGCGACGGGGTGTTGTTGAGGGGGAGGAGTTTTTTTTTATTGGGATGGGGTGTTGAGTGGAGGGGGTTTTGAGGGGGAGGGGAAAATACTCTTTCACTAATAGCCTTTTGGTGCATCATTCCTCTATTAAAAAAATATATATATATTAACTGCATCATCGCCTTCCTTCTAGTGCAGACGTATTAAGCAACTTTCCTAACTTTGCTTGCAGCAGATATGTCGACTGTAGATATAAATCCAGATGTACTCCTGTTAACCCTCTTGGGGCCTAGCTCCTAGGCCTTTTTGTATATGCATGTGTTGTTGCGCTACCCTCCACGGGATGGATATGGGGGGCACAATATACTAGCAGCTTCTGCCACATAATCTTGTGGTCAGCTTTACATAAAGGAGGAGTGACTTACGAGTGTGTTCACTCTGCTTACTCGTTACCGTGAGTATTTCCTCTGGCCGGTCATTTATGTGAGCCTTTTTCCTGTTGGTGGGTCACATCATCCAAGTGAAGCACTGATTATTACTTTAGCACAAAGCTGATCCTCCCTCACCTTAATTAACTCTCTCACTTGTATCCTTCAGATAGTCCTCGAGTCAGTGGCACACTCAGCCAACACTGCTTCCACCTCCAGCTGTCCCTCAATCATTGGTGGGGATTGAGGGACAGAGTAGAAGAATTTTCGACAATCCAAACAGACGGAGGATCGAGCCTCTATTATTCCTTGTGCTGAATGACCCATAATGTAATGTAGAGAAACTGTCGCTGTATGGCATAGTTTTAAAGATTGTATTTTAATAATAATAATAATAATAATAATAATAATAATAATAATAATAATAATAATAATACAGAAACTGTCAAATTTCCTCTACCATATTTAATTTCCATTAGTATCCCACAAAATTATAATAGTTTTATGAGGCAGGATTTGCCATCACTTAAATCCACAATGGTTTACCTGTCATGTATTGCTTCTACACAGACGTTCAAAGAATCTCTGATTATCGTTTCCCCTCAATTTACAGTATGTGACGTAAGGAATGCACCGCACTAACATCCTTACAAACACAAGTCACACTAAAGAGTAACTAAGTCAAGAGTGTATCGTACAACAAGGTGACAACGCAATGAAAAGCTTCCTGAACGGCTTTTTGAGTCTCTCAGCTCCAGCTGCGGGTCATCATAACTTTAAGACCCGAGTCAGGAAACACTGGTTCTGTTTCCTGACAAACCTTACATAACCTAATGTACTCCTGCAGCCCGGTCCTGGTGATAGGCTTGAGATAGGTTGTTTGAGATGCTAGGAGAGGTAGCCAGGGGACACACATTCTTATGACTTTGATGAGTTTCGAGAGTCTTACTACTCTCAGAACCCGGCCATGGGTCAGGCTAACCTTTGCTTTTTCTACCCTCGCAGCCCAGCCTGTGGCTAGCTGAACACGATCAGAAAGTTTTTTTTTTTTTAATATCAGGATGAGAAGTGGAACACACCAGTAGACGAAGAGGTGGTGGAGGTGAAATAACACAGTCTCAAGATAAAAGCTAACTTTGAGAGACTAGGAGCCGTGAATCGACCCCTGTAAACACAAATAGGTGAGCACTGGTGGAAGTCTTCGCTCCCCTCCACGCCATCTATCCAAGTGTCAGAACAACCTGGCCCCTTATTCAAGTTCAACTCATCAACGTTTTCCCAGTCCAGCCCACCCAGCCTAACACCCCAGACCACACCAGTCCAGCTCCCAACACCAGCCTAACACCCCAGAACCACACCAGTCCAGCCACCCACACCAGCCTAACACCCCAGAACCACACCAGTCCAGCCACCCCACACCAGCCTAACACCCCAGACCCACACCAGTCCAGCTACCCAACACCAGCCTAACACCCCAGAACCACACCAGTCCAGCCACCCCACACCAGCCTAACACCCCAGAACCACACCAGTCCAGCCACCCCACACCAGCCTAACACCCCAGACCCACACCAGTCCAGCTACCCAACACCAGCCTAACACCCCAGAACCACACCAGTCCAGCCACCCCACACCAGCCTAACACCCCAGAACCACACCAGTCCAGCTACCCAACACCAGCCTAACACCCCAGAACCACACCAGTCCAGCCACCCCACACCAGCCTAACACCCCAGAACCACACCAGTCCAGCTACCCACACACCAGCCTAACACCCCAGAACCACACCAGTCCAGCCTACCCACACCAGCCTAACACCCCAGAACCACACCAGTCCAGCCACCCCACACCAGCCTAACACCCCAGAACCACACCAGTCCAGCTACCCAACACCAGCCTAACACCCCAGACACACCAGTCCAGCCACCCACACACTACGAACCCACATCCAGCACACACCAGCCTAACACCCAGACCCACACCAGTCCAGCCACCACTACAGCCTAACACCCCAGACCCACACCAGTCCAGCCACCCCACTACAGCCTAACACCCCAGAACCACACCAGTCCAGCGACCCCACACCAGCCTAACAACCCAAAACCACACCAGTCCAGTCACACCACACCAGCCTAACATCCCAGACCCACACCAGTCCAGCCACCCCACTACTGCCTAACAACCCAGACCCACACCAGTCCAGCCACCCCACTACAGCCTAACACCCCAGACCCACACCAGTCCAGCCACCCCACACAAGTCCAGCCACCTCACACCATCCTAACACCCTAGGTCCACACCAGTCCAGCCATCTCACACCATCCTAACACCCCAGGTCCACACCAGTCCAGCCACCCCACATCATTCTAACACCCCAGACCCACACCAGTCCAGCCACCCCACATCAGCCTAACACCCCAGACCCACACCAGTCCAGCCACCCCACATCAGCCTAACACCCCAGACCCACACCAGTCCAGCCACCCCACATCAGCCTAACACCCCAGGTCCACACCAGTCCAGCCAACCCACACTACCATTGATATATACCTTTGAAGAGTTTCGAGAGTATCTACTCTCTGAGCCCGGCCATGGGCCAGGCTCGTCTGGTGCTTGCCTGGTCAACCAGGCTGTTGCTGCTGGAGGCCCGCTGCCCCACATATCCATCACAGCCTGGTTGATCTGGCACCTGGTGAAGATATTTGTCCAGTTTCCTCTTGAAGGCTTCTACACTGTTTCCAGTCGTGTTTCGGATATCTTCTGGTAAGATGTTGAATAGTCTGGGACCCCGGATGTTAATACAGTTCTCCCGTATTGTCCCCACCGCAACCCTGCTCCTCACTGGGTTTATTTTACACTTTCTCCCATATCTCTCACTCCAGTATGTTGTTATGGCAGTGTGCAGATTTGGGACCAGGCCCTCAAGTACTTTCCAAGTATATATTATCACGTATCTCTCTCTCCTCCGCTCCAATGAGTACATGTTCAAGACTTGAAGGCGTTCCCAATAATTTAGATGTTTCAATGGCTCAATGTGAGCCGTAAACGATCTCTGAATTTGTTCCAGCTCTGCTATTTCTCCTGGGGCCGTCAGCACTGAGCAGTATTCTAAGTGGGGGAGCACTAGCGATTTGAATAGTGTCACCATCGGCATTATTTCCCTTGTTTTGAAAGTTCTCAATACCCACCCCGTCATCTTCCTGGCTGTTGTGATCTTTGTCTTGTTATGGTCTTTAAACGACAGATCAGCAGACATAATTATTCCCAAGTCCTTTACGTGTTCCTTTCGTTCTATGTGGTGGCCCTCTTGCGTTTTGTATATAGTGTTCCTTTTGAGTTCTTCATTTTTTCCGTACCTAAGCAGCTGAAACTTATCACCATTGAACGTCATGTTGTTCTCCACTGTCCATTGGAAGACCCTGCTTATGTCCTCCTGTAATTTTTCAGTGTCCTCTACCGTAGTGACTTTCATGCTTATTTTAGTGTCATCTGCAAATGATGATACAAAAGTGTGCTGGGTGTTTTTATCTATGTCTGCTATGAGGATGAGAAACAGCAGAGGTGCCAGGACAGTGCCTTGGGGCACTGAGCTTTTGACCTCGCTGATGCTGGATCTTGCCCTCTTCACTACTACTTTTTGTGTTCTGTGTGTTAGGAACTCAAAAATCCATCTGCCTACCTTCCCCGTAATGTCTATGGCCCTCATTTTGTGCGCTATCACTCCATGATCGCATTTGTCAAACGCCTTTGCAAAATCTGTGTAAATCACATCTGCGTTTTGGTCGTCCTCCAATGCCTCCGTAATTCTGTCATAATGGTTCAGCAGCTGTGACAGGCATGATCGTCCTGCTCTAAAGCCATGCTGGTTCGGGTTATGTTGGTTGTGCTGGTCCATGAAGTTTGTAATCTGCCGTCTCATCACTCTTTCAAAGATTTTTATGATGTGAGAAAAATAAACACATAAGCAGTATAATGTGATCCTTTATTGACAACGTTTCGCCCACGCAGTGGGCTTTATCGAGTCACAAACAGATGTCTGTGACTCGATAAAGCCCACTGCGTGGGCGAAACGTTGTCAATAAAGGATCACATTATATTGCTTGTGTGTTTATTTTTCCACTGTGTCGGTATTTTATACCATTTATTTCCATCCCACACTATAACCATACAGTCATCTAACCATACAGTCATCTAACCATACAGTCATCTAACCATACAGTCATCTAACTATACAGTCATCTAACCATACAATCACCTAACCATACAATCACCTAACCATACAGTCAGCTAACCATACAATCACCTAACCAGAGAGCCTGGGGCAGGTGACCCACCCCTCTCCCCCTCCCTTACAAACCCTCCATACTCTTTTATTTTATCTCCCCTGGCTCCACCAGACCATCCCCCCATATCTCCCCTCGCTCCCTAATTCCTCCCCCACCCCCTGGGTTCCTCAATGGCCCACCCCCAGGGCTCCCTTAATCCCCCTTGTCTCCCTCCACAGCCTCCCCGGGGCTCACTTCCGCCCCTTCCTTCTTCCTCTATTGCCCTTATCGTCTCAGTTTTTACACGAGTGAACTATTCAACTGTGCGGTATCACGTGGTTCACAAGCACCGTGCGTGCACACGTGCGAGCACGTGAGTGCGCGTGTGAACTCCCCGAGTTGTGCTTGCGGGGGGGAAAGGGGTCGAGATTTAGCTCCTGGCCCTGCCTCCTACACCACGTTGATCGCTGTCACTGATTTTTGGTATACACAAACTCTATCAGAAGTGTATATCTGGAGGGTGTTCCGGGGGTCAACGTCCCCGCGGCCCGGCCCTGGGCCTGGTCTCATACTGTCATAACATACTGGAGTAAGAGATATGGGAAACATAAAATAAACCTAGTGAAAAACAGAGGCACCGTAGGCACAATAAAGAAACGTAGTATCAACATCTGTCGTTCCAGATTATTTAACAATCTACCACAAGATATCAAAAATACTTCTGGGGCAATTATAGAAGTCGCTCAAGAGGAAACTGGACATGTACCTCCGCCAAATGACAGATTAACCGGGCTGTGATGGATATGTGGGGCAGCGGGCCAACAGTAACAGCGTAGTTAATCAGGAAAGTACCAGAATTTTTCAACCACTCTGAAATTAATGAAATACTTCCTTGCATCCCTATGACTCGTCTCTGTATTTAAATTTCACCCGTTTCCCTTTGATCTTTGTGTACTTAAATCAATTTGTCCTTATCTGTCCTGTCAAGTCCTCTGAGAATTTTGTATGTTGTAATCATGTCTCCTTTTGTCGCCTCCTCTAAAGTCATCGATCTCTCCTCATAGAGGATTTCCTTCAGTTCTGGTATTTATCTACTTGCAAACCTTTGGATCTTTTCAAGCTTGTGCAGGGGTTCGACCAGGCTTGTGCAGGTGTTTGACCAGGCTTGTGCAGGTGTTTGACCAGGCTTGTGCAGGTGTTTGACCAGGATTGTGCAGGTTTTCGACCAGGCTTGTGCAGTGTTCGACCTGGCTTGTGCAGGGGTTCGACCAGGCTTGTGCAGGTGTTCGACCAGGCTTGTGCAGGTGTTTGACCAGGCTTTTGCAGGTGTTTGACCAGGCTTGTGCAGGTGTTTGACCAGGCTTGTGCAGGTTTTCGACCAGGCTTGTGCAGGTGTTTGACCAGACTTGTGCAGGTGTTCGACCAGGCTTGTACAGGTGTTCGACCAGGCTTGTGCAGGTGTTTGACCAGGCTTGTGCAAGTGTTTGACTAGGCGTGGGCGGGTTCTGTGCTTGAGTCGTGTACTCAATGACTGGCCTATGTCGTATAGAGAGTTCTGAAGGATGCTTTGTTCAGGTTCCTCAATGCTCTTCTGAGCTTTACTAATCTTGCATACGATGTGCGTTTATGTGTGCTTTTGTCTGCGTTGGTGTGTGTGTGCGCGCGTGAATGTGTATTCGCGTGTACGTGCGTGCAGGAATATACATGCACGTGTGCATGCAAGCACATCCTCCACTCCAGTAAGTTGTTAAATGGGTTTATAAGTTAGCGATCAGGCCTTCAAGTATCTTCCGTGTATATATTATCGGGTATCTCTCTTCCTCGTTCCAGAGAAAACAATACAAGTGTTTTGAGACGTCCTCAATACAGTTAAGATGTTTTATTGATTCAGTGCGGACAGTATATTACCTCTGTACCTTTTCCTTGTCTGCCTTCAAAGAACCCGTGAGCAGATAACAATACTCAAGTCGTCAGAGCACCGCCGATATTAAAAGTACCATCATTGGCGTTACTTCCCTTGTTTTCAGAGTTTTCATAATCCATCTGTCATTTTCCTGACACTTGTTGTATTCGCTCTCAATGTCAGATCCTGTAAAAGAGCATTGCTATCCTCGCAGACCGTGTTGAGGACACGGTTAACCTCCAAGAAGATATCAAACAAGTTTTGCAATGGGCAACGGAAAACAATATGATGTTCAATGAAGACAAATTCCAGCTACTTCGTTATGGAAAACTGGAGATAATAATTAGAACTGAGTATACTACAAACTGATCATACAAAGAGCGAAAAAATAATGTGAGGGACCTGGGAGTGGTAATGTCTGAGGATCTCACTTTCAAGATTCATTACAGTGCCACGATCACAACTGCAAAGAAGATGATAGGATGAATAATGAGAACGTTCAAAACAAGAGATGCCAAGCCAATGATATTCCTTTTCAAATCACTTGTTCTCTCTAGGCTGGAATACTGCTGTACATTAACATCTCCATTCAAGGCAGGTGAAATTTCAGATCTAGAGAGTGTACAGAGAACCTTTACTGCACATATAAGTTCCATCAAACACCTCAACTACTGGGAACGCTTGGAAGCACTTGACTTGTACTCGCTGGAACGCAGGCGAGAGAGATATATCATAATCTACACTTGGAAAATCCTAGAAGGAATGGTCCCGAATCTGCACACAGATATCACTCCCTATGAAATTAAAAGACTGGGCAGGCGGTGCAAAATACCTCCAATGAAAAGTAGGGGCGCCATTGGTACACTAAGAGAAAACACCATAAGTGTCCGGAGCCCAAGACTGTTCAACAGCCTCCCACCAGGCATAAGGGGAATTACCAAAAGACCCATGGCTGCCTTCAAGAGGGAGCTGGACAGATACTTAAAGTCGGTGCCGGGTCAGCCGAGCTGTGGTTCGTACGTTGGACTACGTGCAGCCAGCAGTAAGAGCCTGGTTGATCAAGTCCTGATCCACCAGGAGGCCTGGTCATGGACCGGGCCGCGGGGGCGTTGATCCCCGGAATACTCTCCAGGTAGACTCCAGGTAGATCAGGCTGTCCTGGTTGTTGCTGTTGTCGGCCCACTGGCTCAGCCAGCCATTACAGCCTGCTTGATCTAATACCGAGCGGAAGTAGTGATCCAGATAACATTTTTATGGCTCCTATCTAACTCAGATTGCACAAAATTCTCAGCTCATTCTCCAACTTAAACAGTGAGCGTGGGAATACCAACGCTCAAGGGACTGCATGTCCCGCGCTGCCAGACGTAACTTTTATTTAATTATAATTAAATATAAATAAATTTAAGTTAAATTAGCCTAACTTAAAGTAACATACCATTTTTTGTGTAGTCTTAATGGAGCAGAAATCGCGGGAGTGTAATGGGTGAAAGGAATGTCGTACTATCATGTTGTTAGGGAACATTGTCTCAGTGTAAACAGCAGTTCTCATCTTTGTCGTGTGTCCTGCTCCCCTTCCCTCTTAAGTCTCTCTCCGTCATCACACTCAGCCTCTTCCTTCTCCTGATTTTTTCTAGTGTCCCCCTCCTCTCTTCCTCGTCCCTTTCATGTCCTCGTTCCCCTCCCCTATCTTCTTTATATGCTTCCCTCTCCTTCGTCCCCTTTTTCTTTTCTTTCTCCTCATGCCCCCTTCACTGCCTTCATTCTTTGTCTAGTTATTTTCTCATCCGTGTCCTTCGCCCTCCTCTTATCCGGACCTTCTCTCTCTTCTTTTCTTTCTGTGTTGGATGTATGTGCATGTTGCTGCAGCTCTCCCACCCTCCCTCCCTGCCAGCCTGCCAGCCTGCCAGCCGGCCCCCTGCTGCGCCTGTGTCTCACACGGGCTGGAGGACCCAGGCCGGCGTGCCAGCATACAATGCTATAATTAACCCTTCATGAGCACTGGTTATCTACGAGCCAATAAACTAATAGACGTGCTAATCGCGTCGGCTCGACCCCATCGGGTCAACCCGCGCTTGCCGTATGGTCCAACAGTAGGTGCTGGAGGACCGGGAACTCCGCCCGTGAGAGCAGAGATGATCTCTCCCATGACCTGACAATCTTAGTCATGGGGTGTGGTGTAACACACTCTTCTTCCCAGGCCTCCTCCTCCTCATCCTCCTCCTTACAGCTGCGACAGAAGGGAGGAGGGAGGAGTCCTCAGGTAAACTACCGGCTCTTGCTTTGTTCTAGATTCTCCTTATGTGTCTAATCAACCAGACTGTAATGGCTACCTGGGTGTGCCGGCTGCAAGTAGCAACAGCCTTGGAAATTTCACCAAGGGGAAGGAGGGGGTTGTAGGAAAACTGTGGAGAAATTTTTCTCCACCCCCCAGGGAGTGGCGTTCCCTCTCGAGGGAGAAACCCATGTTGGTTTCTTTACAAGAGAATTAACAAAAACTATCTAAATTATTCAGATTTATGACACAAGAACCATTTGGCGCTGAGACCCAGAACTACCACCACCATCATGAACTGACTCTAGCAAACCCCTCAACTCTTCCTCGTCCACTTCTCGTCGTCCCCTCCTCGTCGTCCCCTCCTCGTCGTCCCCTCCTCGTCGTCCCCTCCTACACACAAACACCTCCCTACATTAATCTCGTGATCCTGCTGCTGGACATACATTAGAGTGGTGTGTTTATCTCACACACACAGAGTTTATTTAATGTCACAAAGGTTGACGAAATCGACAAGGGAGGGACATTATGCATGTATATAAAACTGTGCCGTAGTATAGATGCGTTGGGGACGGTGTGTGATGCACGGGGTGTGTGATGCACGGGATGTGATGCACGATGTGTGATGCACGGTGTGTGTGATGTACGGTGTGTGTGATGCACGGTGTGTGATGCACGGTGTGTGTGATGCACGGGGTGTGTGATGCACGGGATGTGATGCACGATGTGTGATGCACGGTGTGTGTGATGTACGGTGTGTGATGCACGGTGTGTGATGCACGGTGTGTGTGATGCACGGGGTGTGTGATGCACGGGGTGTGATGCACAATGTGTGATGCACGGTGTGTGTGATGCACGGTGTGTGTGATACACGTGTGATGCACGGTGTGTGTGATACACGGTGTGTGATGCACGGTGTGATACACGGTGTGTGTGATGCACGGTGTGTGTGATACACGGTGTGTGTGATCACGGTGTGTGATGCACGGTGTGTGTGATGCACGGTGTGTGTGATGCACGGTGTGTGTGATGCACGGTGTGTGTGATACACGGTGTGTGTGATGCACGGTGTGTGATACACGGTGATGCGTGTGTGATCACGGTGTGTGTATCACGGTTGTGTGATCACGGTGTGTGTGATGCACGGTGTGTGATGCACGGTGTGTGATACACGGTGTGTGTGATGCACGGTGTGTGATGCACGGTGTGTGATGCACGGTGTGTGATTTTGACACGGTGTGTGTGATACACGGTGTGTGTGATGCACGGTGTGTGTGTATCACGGTGTGTGATGCACGTGTGTGTGATGCACGGTGTGTGATACACGTGTGTGTACACGGTGTGGATACACGTGTGTGTGATACACGGTGTGTGATGCACGTGTGTGTGATGCACGGTGTGTGGTGATGCACGGTGTGTGTGATGCACGGTGTGTGTGATGCACGGTGTGTGATGCACTGTGATACGGTGTGTGTGATGCACGTGTGTGACGTGTGTGTGATCACGGTGTGGTGAGCAGGGGGATGCACGGTGTGTGTGATGCACGGTGTGTGTGATGCACGGTGTGTGGATGCACGGTGTGTGATGCACGGTGTGATGACACGGTGTGTGATCACGTGTGTGTGATGCACGGTGTGTGTGATGCGGTGTGTGATCACGTGTGTGTGATGCACGGTGTGGTGATCACGGTGTGTGATACACGGTGTGTGTGATGCACGGTGTGTGATCAGGTGTGTGTGATCACGGTGTGTGTGATCACGGTGTGTGTGATGCACGGTGTGTGATACGGTGTGATACACGGTGTGTGTGATGCACGGTGTGTGATGCACGGTGTGTGATACCGGTGTGTGATGACGGTGTGTGATGACACGGTGTGTGATGCACGGTGTGTGGTGATGCACGGTTGTGGATACGGTGTGTGTGATGCACGGTGTGTGATACGTGTGATCAGTGTGTGTGATGCACATGTGTGATGCACGTGTGTGTGTGATCACGGTGTGTGATGCACGGTGTGTGATGCACGGTGTGTGTGATGCACGGTGTGTGATACACGGTGTGTGATGCACGGTGTGATCACGGTGTGTGTGATGACGGTGTGTGATATGTATGCCGGTGTGTGATGCACGGTGTGTGATGCACGGTGTGTGTGATGCACGGTGTGTGTGATGCACGGTGTGTGATGCACGGTGTGTGTGATGCACGCGGTGTGTGATGCACGGTGTGTGATGCACGGTGTGATGCACGTGTGTGTGATGCACGGTGTGATGCACGTGTGTGGATGCACGGTGTGTGTGATGCACGGTGTGTGATGCACGGGTGTGACTGATGCAGTGTGTGATGTATGCACGGTGTGTGTATGCACGGTGTGTGTGATGCACGGTGTGGATCACGTGTGTGTGATCACGGTGTGTTGATCACGGTTAGCTGTGTGGATGCACGTGTGTGTGATCAACGGTGTGTGATCACTCGTGTGTGATTCACGGTGTGTGATGCACGGTGTGTGATGCACGTGTGTTGATGCACGGTGTGTGTGTCACGGTTGTGTGATCACGTGTGTGTGATGCACGGTGTGTGTGATCACGGTGTGTTGATGCACGGTTGTGTGATGCACGGTGTGTTCCGTTTGATCACGGTGTGTGATGCACCGGTGTGTGTGATGCACGGTGTGTGTGATTGCACGGTGTGTGTGATGCACGGTGTGTGTGATGCACGGTGTGTGTGATGCACGGTGTGTGATGCACGGTGTGTGTGATGCACGGTGTGTGTGATGCACGGTGTGTGTGATGCACGGTGTGTGATGCACGGTGTGTGTGATGCACGGTGTGTGTGATGCACGTGTGTGATACGTGTGCTGTGTGATGACACGGTGTTGTGATCACGGTGTGCCTGTGATTGTGCAGGTGTGTGCAGGTTGTGATGCACAGTGTGTGATGACTGTATGCACGGTGTGTGTGATGCACGTGTGATGCACGGATGCTTGATGCACTGGGTGGTGTGATGCACGGTGTTGAATGTGTGTGATGCACGGTGGTGTGATGCACGGTGTGTGATGCACTGGTTGTGCTGATGCACGGTATGTGTGATGCACGGTTGTGGTGTGATGCACGGTGTGTGTGATGCACGGTGTGTGATGCACGGTGTGGATGCACGGTGTGTGTGATTGCACGGTGTTGTGATCACGGTGTGTGATGCACGGTGTGTGTGATGCACGGTGTGTGTGATGCACGGTGTGTGATGCACGGTGTGTGATGCACGGTGTGTGATGCACGGTGTGTGTGATGCACGGTGTGTGTGATGCACGGTGTGTGTGATGCACGGTGTGTGATGCACGGTGTGTGTGTGTGATGTACGGTGTGTGTGTGTGATGTACGGTGTGTGTGTGTGTGTGTGTGTGTGTGTGATGCACGGTGTGTGTGTGATGTACGGTGTGTGTGATGTACGGTGTGTGTGTGATGTACGGTGTGTGTGTGTGTGTGTGTGTGATGCACGGTGTGTGTGTGTGTGATGCACGGTGTGTGTGTGCGTGTAATGCACGGGGTGTGTGATGCACTGTGTTTGAAGCACGGGGTGTGTGTGATAGGCACGGGGTGTATGTGATGCACGGGGTGTGAGACACGGCGTGTGAGAAACACGGGTGTGTGAGACTCGGGGTGTGTGAGACACGGGGTGTGTGAGACACGGGGTGTATGTGACACGGGTTGTGAGGCACGTTGTGTGTGGCCCAGTGTTAATATCATTAATGTTAGGTGGGCAGGTTTAGTCTGGTAATTCACTCGGGTCTCGCCGACCTCACAAAAGGCGTCGCTCCACAATAATAATAATAATAATAATGACTATTTTCGAGTTAAATGCTGGATAAAAAAAAATTCTCTGGCCCTTTGGGTGGCGATAAAGCAGAGCCAAATAAAGGCAAGTCGACATTAATCTCGCTGGGAGCGCTGCAACAGCTGCATTGCATTTATCAGCACAATTATTGCAGACATTTTAGTCCCCCTTTTCTCCAGCCCTCCGGGTATTACCTCCCTCCGTGAAGGCTCGATTCCTCCTCACATCTCGTGCACTTTTATTATATCAGCTCGATATTGCTTAATACAAGATAATGAACGTTACTCCTCTTGATAGCGAACATTAGGCCACTGAATTACATAATACAACAGTGAGAACGTTGGACAGTACGTTTTCAGACTTGTGGTGTTCATGAAGTGGAACACAGGTGGTACAAACAAACACTTCACAACTTCAAGAGCAGACATGATCAGGCTCTGGAGTCCAGGAAACAGTAAAGCTGGTTGGTGAGAGTAATAAAGTTAGTCGTCGCCCTGGGTGTTCGTGTCTGGTGGGCCAGGGTAAGTTAAAGCTCCAAGCTGAAAAAAAAGTTTTACAAATCAACTCTCCTATCTCAGCTGTTTTCTGACTGTCCACAAAGATAGTACAAAACTTTTATATAACTTTACCTTTGATGAGTTCCAAGAGATTTTGTACTAACGGAGCCCGGCCATGGGCCAGGCCCGTCTGGTGTTTGCCTGGTCAACCAGGCTGTTGTTGTTGGTGGTCCACCGACCCACAGTACATAACTGTAAGGTCACTGACATGGTTGTGGTGAAGGGTGTGCTTAAGTGATAGATCCCACCAGGAAGTCCTCTCAGTGTAAGTCACCACCAACAACCCCCTACCTGCCTACACCAGGAAACTTTGATAGCTTTCTTAAATCAATTCCTGATCAGCCAGAATGTGGTACCTAATGTACATAAATAATGAACTGATAAAGGTACTGGTTGGCGAAACGTCTCCACAATCAAGATACCTAAGTGTTGCCCATGTGGTACCTAAGGTGGAATTACTGATCAGGCCATGATCTAGGAGGCCTGGGCGGTCAGATACCGGGACCCGAAGGCGATGGCCTCCTCGGAATCGACAATATAGACAACAGGTAAATAGGAAAGAGTTGAGGCTTCAGATGAGCTGCCTAGAGCGATTCCTTACCTTACCCGTAAGTCTGAGAAAGGAGGAAGCTGATCCAAGAGGGTGGTGCATACTGAAGTTGTCAGCCACCTTGCGACTCGAACACACTTGGTATCAAGCAAAATGTGATGCTCCTAAACCCTGCAAATTTCTCGGCTGCCTTGCTTGATAAGTCCAGTAAATCATTTGCATTGGTCGTTGCAGAGTTAAATTTACTATCCCAAGGAACTTAATTACATCACTGAATGCTAAGTCTCCCGGCCTAGGACCGAACAGCGGGGTGGTGACCTCTGGAAGCGACTCCAGGTAATCCTTCCTTTACCTCCCTCCCTAACACCCTTCCCCTTCTCTTTTTCTTCTCCTTCCCTCTTTAATCTCCCTCTAGAAAACTATCTTCCGCTCTTTCTCCCTGGCTCTCCAGTAATTCATCTCTCTGGCTCTTCCTCTCCCTGACTCTTTACTAGTTCTTCATCTTACTGGCTCATCTCCCTGTCTCTCCTTGTCCCTTCATCTCTCTGGCTTCCTGGATTTCTCCTCCTTTCTGGTTCTCTTCCTATCCCCGTCTCTCCTCTTCTCCCTGTTTCTCTTCCTCACCCTGTGTTCCTCTCCCTGCCTCTCGTCTTTTCCCAGGTTCTCGTACTTCACCTTGCAGCCACTGCACAGTATTGGGACATACAATACAACATTTTCCCTGGAGTTTTCGGGGACAGTGCAGTGGGCAGAAAATATTGCACACTCTAGTGGGTTAATTTGTTGTGTGCTAAGTTAATAACGCTGCAGGAGAGGAGGGCGCTGGGGGCACGATGAGTTGTGTGTAAACCTCATAAAATAGGGAAGGCTGCCATGCCCATACCTCACAAGAAGGTGAGTCACCTATGTTGAAAATAACGATATAGAGTGTAATGTACTGGACACACAGGTTTTAATGTTTTCCAAATACGTATGTTAAATTTAATCTTTTAATTTAATGTGATTAAAACACTGGGCAAGGCGCCTATGGTGTTAAAAACATACAAGAGAGGGAAGCTACCATTTTAAAAAAATATGACCAGGTGAGTTTTGTGTTATAACAAAACAAGGAAAGTTTTAGTGTCAAAAACACACACGGAAAGTTAGTGTCAAAAAACACATGACAATGAAAGTTTTGGTGCCAAACACATGACCAGATGAGTTTGGTGTAAAAACAGATGAGAAATGGCGTGGTGTGAAAACCAACTTAAAGGTTACCTGAAAAAATCTGGGGGTCAGTGCCCCAGCGGCCCGGTCTCAGGCCACGAAACACAAGTTGCACAAGAAGCTTTTATTGGGACACCTTATTTCTCTCTGTGTAGAGCTTGATAAAGCTCTACACACTGAAATTTTATCAGCGGAGGTCTATTCTGAATTTTCGGCCCCACCATCTACATTACTATTTCTAGCCATTTTTCGCCTACTTATGCCTACTCTTGAAGCTGTGTATTAGCTTCCCTCATCACATTCTCATTCAATTTGCTTCACTATTTAACGAAATACTTCGTAACATCCCTACAGTTCATCTGTCATCAGCTTCACCTGGGTCACCGTGATCCTGGTTCTCTAATTCAGTCTATCCCTCTCAGTTCCTTTTAAAATTTCGTACGCCATTGTCATGTCCACCCCTAATCACTCTTGATTCATTCATCTCCTGGTCTCGGTTCATTTCGTCCATCTTATTCTACATTCTATACATATTCCCTTCTTATTTTTTCTACCCTTCACTGTTTACTGAATCGTGAGTAGTCTGTGTTTCTCCCTCTCCTCTTGTACTGACATTTATTTGTCAGTGTCATCTGTGTATTCTGAGCACACAAGAGTTCTGGATGTCTTGCAATTTTTTTTTTTTTTTATGATTTAGTTCATTGTCATATTGTACTGGTGATAGGAACACACTCCTCGGTATGCTAGTTCCTCGCGCTTTAGTTTCGATTATGTAATCATGAGAAAAAGGAGATGTAGAGAAAACCTTTGTTGTAACAGCTTTTCGTTCTATGTTTAACTTTATCAAGTCACTGACTTGAGCTCAACTTTGAGCGAAATGTTGACACAATGCAGCACGTTTTGCACGTGTCTCGTAAGCACTGCTGGCACTACGCTACTGCACTCTATGTAAACATTCACTAGGATGCAGCAGAGGCTTCCTCGAAGAACATCCTTGTTTTCCACCGAGTCAATGGCAGCTTCACTCTGGTACAATATTAAGTGTAATCTTGACAGTTCGTCTCCTTGCGTGATCTTTGTTGCAGCCGCTCCCGCTGCCCTTCAAACAAGGCTCTGATGCGCCGACAAAGCCATGCAAATTCTCACAGTGAAGGAGACCAGGTCGAAGTCTCCTTTGTATTCCCCTGTGATTTACCTCTGATTTTACCTGTCACCGGTTTCGAGGGCTCTTCTACCCCCCCCTCCCATCCAATCTTGCCTGTGGTCAGGCAAGATTGGATGGGTTGTTTGTGCTAGCGGCCGACAGGCCCACATAAGTCATTGCAACCCGACTGAGAAATAGATAGGCCAACACACCTGTCATATACCTGTAACAACTAAGGTGTTGATACACGTCCACAAATTCTGGTGATAAAACCTCACTACATTTCCTCTCCCGCCAGCACTCTCACACGACTTAGTGCCTCACTATGTCTGTTCTCACCTCTTACTGATACCACCTCGTCCAGGGTCTTGCCATAGGCCTGAAGGATACCTGAAACATGTTTTCGAGGGTCAACATCCCCACAACTCTATCTCAGATCAGGACTCCTAGTGGATCAGCGTCTGATCAACCAGATTGTTACTGCTGGGCGCACGCAGTCAGACGTACGAACCACAGCCTGACTGATCAGGAACTCATCAAATTCACTCTTGAAAAGAATTATGGGTCTGTTGGTGCTCCCTGTTACATACAATGGGAGTCCGGGTCTCGTGAGGCTGAAGACTCGTAAGTTTCACAGGTTTTGTCTGGTTAAACTTATTGTCTAATCTTTTAGTGTACTCAGAGCACCACTGCTTTTCATTGGGGATATTTTGCATCGGCTGCTGAGTCTCTTGCTTTCGTAGGGAGTGATTTGTATGCCTTTGATATACTTTTGAAGAGTTTCGTGAGTTTCTCTACTCTCTGAGCCAGGCCATTGGTCAGGCTCGTCTGGTGATTTTTTATTATTTTAAGTTTATTTAAAAATATATATTAGTGTTAACGCTTCAGGTTCGAACCTATGAACTCCGACAAGGGAGACGTGATTGTGTTTGTGTACCCGGTAATATGGCGGGTACAGCATTTTCCAGGTGTACATTTTCCAGCACTTTCCAGGAGTACAAGTCGAGTGACCTTAAACGTTCCCAGTAATTCAGGTGCTTAACTGAGTTTGTACGAGCAGTGAATGTTCTCTACACATTCTCTAGGTCTGCAGTTTTACTCGCCTTAAAAGGAGCTGTTAGTGTACAACAGTATTCCAGCCTAAAGAGAACTAGTGACTTAATTAAGGAGGATCGCCATTGGCTTGGCATTTCTTATTTTGAAGATTCTCGTTATCTATCTTATCTTTTTACTCACGATTGTGATCCTTGAAACTGAGATCTTCCGACATTATCCCTCTTACGTCCTTCACGTAGTTTTTCGCTCTAATGAGACGTTAAAGTTAGTTTAATACTACACATTCTTTTTTTTTATTTCCTCATTTTTTTTCAATAATAGGGAAGACAAAAGGCTGCTGCCTATTTATCCAAAACCTTATTTTTCCATGAGGTCTAGTCTGATGAGCCAGGGTGGTAGTCTGATGAGCCAGGGTGGTAGTCTGATGAGCCAGGGTGGTAGTCTGATGAGCCAGGGTGGTAATAAAATCCTGCTCGATTCTACAAGAGGAAATTACTGAACTTATTTTTTTTGGTTCAAGGTTCCAATGAGTGTCAGAGTAGCTAATCCTTCTTGATGTATTGCAAAGTTTTTGTTCGATTACCGCAATCATACAGTAAACAGCAGTACTCAGTGTAGCCTAGGTACTAGGTACAGTCCAAGCACGATACCTTTCAAGTCGCCACAAAACTGCCACTGATGTTTGCCATTATTTATGCAGTTCAAAATTAGTTTCAAGTTGTCATATGTTTCTTTCACGTGGACTGCATAACCAACTGGAATTGAAGGTAACACACTGTCAACATGCAACACAACTTCGATAAATCAATGAACAGTCCCATCATCAGGTTTATGAATAATATTCAGGGTTGTCCCAGACCATCGATGGCGTCGTAAGCTACAAGGTCACCTTCCATGATGGAGAATAGGAAAATGTTAGTGAAACTCACTAACATTTTCAATGAGGAGATTCCACTGCTGGAATTTAGAGCCCAACAGTTCGGCTTTACCCTATGGCAGTTCTAAATCTTCGATCAGGTCGTTTAATTCATTTTGAGTTACCATGTGCAGTTTAGAAGACGTCAATTTATGAATACACGCCGGGTGACAGGTTTTGTCACCCTCCTCTGACTCAACGGAGAATGACTTTGGGAGCTCGGGAATGGGTCACCTTTGGCTGTGAGACACCAAGCGTATAGCAGACCTTTCCTGACTGAAGACACCATGTAGAGGTAACAGTCACTTACATGATCTGTTGGCTCCCTTCGCACCACTGGCACTGCAAAAGGCATAGATTTATTTTTCCAGACCAACCAATGGCAAAGGTTGGTTTCCCAAGTATTGCAGCAAATGTGTAGGGCCTAATTCTTGACTTGATCTCCAATTTTACAGCCAAAATAAAAGTGATAGGCTTTCCTAATCACCGTAATTATATCACGCTTAAGCAATGTAAAAGTCGATTTTCTATAAACATAACAAAATTTATCTGCACTGTTCATGTAATTACGATGAATATTTGTCCAAATTTAGCTGAAGAAAGTCAGTGTGAAAGGCAAACACCAGAGAGAGTTTTACACGTGTGCACTGTATGACCTTCGGGAAATTGATCCAATCCAGTTATTAGGGTGATGTAATACCTGAATTCCGAGTTAATCATCTGTATTCTGGCAGTAGAGTTGCCAAAAACAGTGCCCAAATTCTATGTTGCACAACTGATGGTCCATTCAGTACAAGCCTGTCCACGTCCCACCTTGCACCTTGCAAAAAAAAAAAAAAAAAAAAACTACTGATGAGAAATATTATAAGAAATCATGTTTATTTTTAAAAACCATTCCGCACTGTGGGCCTGAATTAAGAACCATTTCCCTGTACACTTTATTTATCCTCCTCCATTACCAAGTCAGGGATAACAACAACCAGCCTGAGTCAATATATTTATAGAGTCAATTAATAATTTTTTAAGCCTTATTTATATATTCAGTGACCCAAAATTAGTAAAAATGACTAATTTCATCTCCAAAAGATTTTGGCTTTAGACCAGCGTAATCTGTTTTCTTAATGGAGTGGACACCCAGAGTTGGCACTGAGTGAGGCATCATGTGACTCACCTAAGACACCCAGAGTTGGCACTGAGTGAGACATCATGTGACTCACCTAAGACACCCAGAGTTGGCACTGAGGCATCATGTGACTCACCTACGACACCCAAAGGAAGATTGTGACTTAGACCAGCTGGTAGCATCATGTGACTCACCTAAGACACCCAGAGTTGGCACTGAGTGAGGCATCATGTGACTCACCTAAGACACCCAGAGTTGGCACTGAGTGAGGCATCATGTGACTCACCTAAGACACCCAGAGTTGGCACTGAGTGAGGCATCATGTGACTCACCTAAGACACCCAGAGTTGGCACTGAGTGAGGCATCATGTGACTCACCTAAGACACCCAGAGTTGGCACTGAGTGAGGCATCATGTGACTCACCTAAGACACCCAGAGTTGGCACTGAGTGAGGCATCATGTGACTCACCTAAGACACCCGTCAAGAAACCCAGGTCGTAATGGCGACTTATTCATCGTAAAGAAGAATATGCAACCACTATTCCTCGTCCGCCCACAACTCCAAACATCCTCGCCACCCACAACTCCAAACATCCTCGTCCACCCACAACTCCAAACATCCTCGTCCACCCACAACTCCAAACATCCTCGTCCACCCACAACTCCAAACATCCTCGTCCACCCACAACTCCAAACATCCTCGTCCACCCACAACTCCAAACATCCTGGTCGACCCACAACTCCAAACATCCTCGTCCACCCACAACTCTAAACATCCTCGTCCACCCACAACTCTAAACATCCTCGTCCACCCACAACTCCAAACATCCTCGTCCACCCACAACTCTAAACATCCTCGCCACCCATAACTCCAAACATCCTGGTTGACCCACAACTCAAAACATCCTCGTCCACCCACAACTCCAAACATCCTGGTCCACCCACAACTCCAAACATCCTGGTCGACCCACAACTCCAAACATCCTCGTCCACCCACAACTCTAAACATCCTGGTCCACCCACAACTCCAAACATCCTGGTCCACCCACAACTCCAAACATCCTCGTCCAACCCACACCTACAAACATCCTCGTCCACCCACACCTACAAATATCCTCGCCACCCATACCTACAAACAACCTCGTCCACCCACACCTACAAACATCCTGGTCCACCCACACCTACAAACATCCTGGTCCACCCACACCTACAAACATCCTGGTCCACCCACACCTACAAACATCCTGGTCCACCCACACCTACAAACATCCTGGTCCACCCACACCTACAAACATCCTGGTCCACCCACACCTACAAACATCCTCGCCACCCACACCTACAAACATCCTGGTCCACCCACACCTACAAACATCCTGGTCCACCCACACCTACAAACATCCTCGCCACCCACACGTACAAACATCCTGGTCCACCCACACGTACAAACATCCTGGTCCACCCACGCCTACAAACATCCTGGTCCACCCACACCTACAAACATCCTGGTCCACCCACACCTACAAACATCCTGGTCCACCCACACCTACAAACATCCTGGTCCACCCACACCTACAAACATCCTGGTCCACCCACACCTACAAACATCCTGGTCCACCCACACCTACAAACATCCTGGTCCACCCACACCTACAAACATCCTGGTCCACCCACACCTACAAACATCCTGGTCCACCCACACCTACAAACATCCTGGTCCACCCACACCTACAAACATCCTGGTCCACCCACACCAATGAAAATATCCTCTTGTATTTAAATAAAAAAAATAAAAGGATTAAAGCAGACAATATATTTGGTCCTGGAGAGGGAAGGAGGGGAATGGGGGAAAAGGAGAGAGGGGAGGGAGGAGAAGGGGAGAGGGAGAGGGCGCGCGCGTGAGAAAAGCTAAAAAAAATAAAAAATGAGTTAGAAAAAGAGTGAAAGAATCGAATGTGTGTGTACGAGAGAGAGAGAGAGAGAGAGAGAGAGAGAGAGAGAGAGAGAGAGAGGAGTCAACACAGAAAGAAGGGAATGGGGGTCCCCCCCCCGAGAAGAAACCGGTTCACAACTCTATCCGACCGTCCCCGGAGTCCCGCCACGGCACAATCGAGCCAGGACACCCGGTCTTCGTACTTTTTTCTTAGTATTTTTCTATCCGTTGCTTAATAGAATGAATGGCAACAGGCCCTCGGGGAAGGCCTGAAGCGGCCGCTGCTTCGATCCTCACCCATTACCTCTGTCCACAACAATGACGATGGCATTTTTATCAGCCCTGGTGAAAGAAGACCAACGATCTTTCTCAGGACGGCTCTTATCATCAACTCTGGCTCCCTTTGTGCTCAATGGTGGTTTTGTCGGCTACAGCGAGGGGAGGTGGAGGCCATGGCAGCCTCTGAGGGGAAGTGGAGACCATGGCAGCCTCTGAGGGGAAGTGGAGGCCATGGCAGCCTCTGAGGGGAAGTGGAGACCATGGCAGCCTCTGAGGGGAAGTGGAGGCCATGGCAGCCTCTGAGGGGAAGTGGAGATCATGGCAGCCTCTGAGGGGAAGTGGAGGCCATGGCAGCCTCTGAGGGGAAGTGGAGACCATGGCAGTCTTCGAGGGGAGGTGGAGGCCATGGCAGTCTCTGAGGGGAGGTGGATGCCATGGCAGCCTTCGAGGGGAAGTGGAGACCATGGCAGCCTCTGAGGGGAGGTGGAGACCATGGCAGTCTTCGAGGGGAAGTGGAGACCATGGCAGCCTCTGAGGGGAAGTGGAGACCATGGCAGTCTTCGAGGGGAAGTGGAGACAATGGAAGCTTCTGATGGGAGGTGGAGGCCATGGCAGCCTCTGATGGGAGGTGGATGCCATGGCAGTCTCTGATGGGAGGTGGAGGCCATGGCAGGCTCGGAGGGGAGGTGGAGGCCATGGCAGGCTCGGAGGGGAGGTGGAGGCCATGGCAGGCTCGGAGGGGAGGTGGAGGCCATGGCAGCCTCGGAGGGGAGGTGGAGGCCATGGCAGCCTCTAAGGGGAGATGAAAACTATGGCAGCTTCTGAGATGGAAACCATGGTAGCCTCTAAGAGGAGATGGAAACCATGGTAGCCTCTAAGAGGAGATGGAAACCATGGTAGCCTCTAAGGGGAGATGGAAACCATGGAAGCGTCTGAAGGAAGATGAAAGCCTCTGAGAGGAAATGGAAACTATGGAAGCCTCTGAGGGGAGATGTAAACCATAGTAGCCTCTGAGGGGAGATGGCAATCATGGAAGCCTCTGAGGGCAGATGGAAACCATAGCAGTCTTTCCCAAGAGGTTCATAAATGGTTTAAATTGAAATTTCGCCTCTCACAGTTTTCTAACACATAAAAGAAAATACACACTTTTACACGATATTATGCTTATTTTAGATACAAAGTTTACGGTGTAGTGACCTGCGTATACACACACACGGTCTCTCTCTCATACACACACACAGGGTCTCTCTCTCTCTTACACACACACAAACAACCCCCACACACAACCCCCCCCCACACACACACACAAGGAGTGGCGTCAGTTCTTGCCCTGCACACACACACACAATATGAATGCCTGGTATTTGTTTTACCGTGGGACGCCACATTAAACCCAGTGGGGCATCAGGTTTATTGGTTTATCCCATACCACCCGTAAACCAGTGCAAAGATACAGTGCTAACATCAACTGCAAAAGCCACCTGGTGCGCTGCACGTCACACTGAGCCATGTGGCCACACTGGATAACAGTGTGGCCACACTGGATAACAGTGTCGCCACACTGGATAACAGTGTCATGCTGCCCATATAATTTTTAATTGTAAAGACATGCACTGCAGAAAATGCTGTTAGATGTTAAAAAACTCTATAATATTATAGAGTTTTGTCCCAACAACAGCTATCTCACTTTTAATCGAAACCGAAGATAATTTGCGAATTTTCGGACAATTTCCTGCTTACCATTAAGCTTTAAGAATTTTTTGACTAACAATCAATTATTTTAAGAGTCAAAATACTTAATCTCCTAGATTTTATTGTATTTTTCATGTTTATTACTGAATATGATAACAGTATACAGTACTGACAAGTTAATAAGTAAGACACGTGTGTAACAGGTATCTTTATTTCGATACTTTTCCCCTACACAGTAAGCTTCTTCAGTCATATGAGGAGACAGCAGAAGTAGTAGAGATGTAAAGACGATGTAATCAGTCCATCACCCTTGATACACTGATTATGTTGTCTTTATATCTTTGCTTCTCTTGACTCCTCTTTACTCGACTGAAGAAACCTACTGTCAGGCGAAACGTTTCGAAATAAAGTTACCTAATTGCTGTACATGTGTCTTACTTATCAACATGTTTATTGCTATGATGATATACAACACTGTTTTGAACTGATAAAGTCACCTGGTGAAGACCTAAAGAATGTTACCAGGAGTCAATGCTCCGGCGGTCCGATCCTCTGGCGGATCAAAGCCTGATCAACCAGGCTCTTACTGCTGGCAGCACGCAGTGAAGTTCTTTTTCTGTACACGTGTTTAATTCCTCAAAAGCTTGGTGAGCAACATGTGTGTGTGTGTGCCACAAGCCTGGCCCAGTGCCGGGATGCGGGGCTAGGAAACACCTGGAAACCCACCAAAGGTAACACTAAGTGGTCAGATGTGTAATCCTGATACTCTCCCAGGTCGTCTCTTCCCAATGATAAAACTGTTAGTAAAAATCTTTTTATGCAACTTTATTCAGGCAAAAGCGACGACTATCTTTCTTCAGTCTGATAGTTAAAAATGCAATTATATTTTATTATAATTATTATTATTAAAGTAGCTAATAACAATACTAATGCTAATAATACTACTACTTCAAAACAAGCCCTGCAATAGCTTGTTTTGAAGGTTCTAGTTATCCAGCCAATAATTTTCCTTTCGGTTGTGATAGTGACAATGTTGTGATCGTTGATGGTGAGATCTGATATATTCATTCAAAGGTCTCTCATATTAGTCTTACGCTCTATCAAGTGACTCAACTTTGTTGTATATTCCAGACCCGCCTCTACTTCTCATCCTGTTACTCCCTCTTAGTAAGGGAGTAACAGGATATACCTTTGATATACCTTTGAAGAGTTTCGAGAGTATCTACTCTCTGAGCCCGGCCATGGGCCAGGCTCGTCTGGTGCTTGCCTGGTCAACCAGGCTGTTGCTGCTGGAGGCCCGCTGCCCCACATATCCATCACAGCCTGGTTGATCTGGCACCTGGTGAAGATATTTGTCCAGTTTCCTCTTGAAGGCTTCTACACTGGTTCCAGCCGTGTTTCGGATATCTTCTGGTAAGATGTTGAATAGTCTGGGACCCCGGATGTTAATACAGTGCTCCCGTATTGTCCCCACCGCACCCCTGCTCCTCACTGGGTTTATTTTACACTTTCTCCCATATCTCTCACTCCAGTATGTTGTTATGGCAGTGTGCAGATTTGGGACCAGGCCCTCAAGTACTTTCCATGTATATATTATCATGTATCTCTCTCTCCTCCGCTCCAATGAGTACATGTTCAAGACTTGAAGGCGTTCCCAATAATTTAAATGTTTCAATGGCTCAATGTGAGCCGTAAACGATCTCTGGATTTGTTCCAGCTCTGCTATTTCTCCTGCCCTGAACGGGGCCGTCAGCACTGAGCAGTATTCTAAGTGAGGGAGCACTAGCGATTTGAATAGTGTCACCATCGGCATTATTTCCCTTGTTTTGAAAGTTCTCAATACCCACCCCGTCATCTTCCTGGCTGTTGTGATCTTTGTCTTTAAACGACAGATCAGCAGACATAATTATTCCCAAGTCCTTTACGTGTTCCTTTCGTTCTATGTGGTGACCCTCTTGCGTTTTGTATATAGTGTTCCTTTTGAGTTCTTCATTTTTTCCATACCTAAGCAGCTGAAACTTATCACCATTGAACGTCATGTTGTTCTCCACTGCCCATTGGAAGACCTTGCTTATGTCCTCCTGTAATTTTTCAGTGTCCTCTACCGTAGTGACTTTCATGCTTATTTTAGTGTCATCTGCAAATGATGATACAAAAGTGTGCTGGGTGTTTTTATCTATGTCTGCTATGAGGATGAGAAACAGCAGAGGCGCCAGGACAGTGCCTTGGGGCACTGAGCTTTTGACCTCGCTGATGCTGGATCTTGCCCTATTCACTACTACTTTTTGTGTTCTTTGTGTTAGGAACTCAAAAATCCATCTGCCTACCTTCCCCGTAATGCCTATGGCCCTCATTTTGTGCGCTATCACTCCATGATCGCATTTGTCAAACGCCTTTGCAAAATCTGTGTAAATCACATCTGCGTTTTGGTCGTCCTCCAATGCCTCCGTAATTCTGTCATAATGGTTCAGCAGCTGTGACAGGCATGATCGACCCGGATGAGTTACTTCCTCACTCTCTCAGTAAGGGAGTAACAGGATGGGTTACTTCCTCACTCTCTCAGTAAGGGAGTAACAGGATGAGTTACTTCCTCACTCTCTCAGTAAGGGAGTAACAGGATGGGTTACTTCCTCACTCTCTTAGTAAGGGAGTAACAGGATGAGTTACTTCCTCACTCTCTCAATAAGGGAGTAACAGGATGAGTTACTTCCTCACTCTCTCAGTAAGGGAGTAACAGGATGAGTTACTTCCTCACTCTCTCAGTAAGGGAGCAACAGGATGGGTTACTTCCTCACTCTCTTAGTAATGGAATAACAGGATAGATTACTTCCTCACTCTCACCCTAAGGGAGTAACATGATGGGTATGTTAAAGAAACAAAATCTAGGGTTTCAGACTTTTCCCCTGGCATCCACAGAAGACGCCCATCTACTAAGAAGCTAAAATCTGGAAAACAAATCTTTCCACAGACACAGGCTGGTAAACACACGCACTTCACATAATGAACACAAAGGTGGCTGGTGTAACAGCGCATGAAACACAAGGAAACAGGCGAGACACTGCGGGGTTTAGAGATAATCTCTGAGAATTAGGAGAGAGAGGCGTATAGAGGGCGGCGCAGGTGACATGCAGCAGACAATCACAGCCGCACAAAGGCACTCCCCAACTCCCATTCTCCAAGGATCCTCCACGGACAAAAAGGGCAACTGAGGAAATGCGGCGAGACGGTGGTGACGCCTGGCTGTCCTTCACACCAGTGCCATAGTTGGTGCTGCTTTGCTGCTGCACCACCTGCTGCAGCTCCTGCTACTATTAGTAATGTTATTGCTGCTGCACCTTCTGCTAAACCAGGTCTTAATGGTTTTGCAGCGCCTACTACTGAATCAGCTGCTTGATGCTTCTGTACCTGCTGTTACTCCTGACTAGCTACTGCTACACTTGCTACTTCTGAACTAGCTGCTGCTATTATTGCATCGTCTGCTACTGATGCTTCAGACGCTCTTGCACCAGCTACTGCTGTTGTATTAACTACTACTACTGTTGTTCCTGCACCAGTACGAAACCCACACCCGCCCACACATTTCCCATCCCCCGAGTGATGATAGGGAAACTGTAAACAAAAGTAACGTGATCAGTGTCTAATGTGAGAGTTGAGGGAGGTGATGGACAGCTGGTAGTGGAGGGTGAGGGGTGACGTAATGGGATGGGGAGGGGGATTAATCTAGTCTGGGGAAGTGTATGGGGAAGGGGAGGTTGATGAAACTGGGAGATGGTAAGAGAAGATGAAGAGAGAACCTTGTGCGAGATTAATCTGGGTCTTAGACCCTCCTAATACATTCACCACGAGTTATTTGGACACATTTAACACCCGGGTTGACATGAATGGCAGGAAAAACATCCACAGTGTTCCAATCTGTCGTACTTACACTGTGCAGTTATCAGTGTAACCCAGCCTGTACCACAGTGTCGTACTTACACTGTGCTGTTATCAGTGTAACCCAGCCTGTACCACAGTGTCGTGCTCACACTGTGCTGTTATCAGTGTAACCCAGCCTGTACCACAGTGTCGTGCTCACACTGTGCTGTTATCAGTGTAACCCAGCCTGTACCAGTGTCGTACTTACACTGTGCTGTTATCAGTGTAACCCAGCCTGTACCACAGTGTCGTGCTCACACTGTGCTGTTATCAGTGTAACCCAGCCTGTACCAGTGTCGTACTTACACTGTGCTGTTATCAGTGTAACCCAGCCTGTACCACAGTGTCGTGCTCACACTATTGTTATCAGTATAACCCAGTCTGTACGACGCTGATGGGGCCCCTCACACTGTTATCAGTGTAACCCAGCCTGAACGACCACGTCAAGCAACAATATGATCGCAAGAAGAGAAGAAAGAAAAAGTGGAAGAGGAGAAAGAAGTGGAGGAAAAGAAGGGAGATCAGGGAAAGGCGGAGCAGACGAAACAGGGTACTAGGATGTAGGAAGACCAGCAGTAACAGGAAGGCCAAAGTAGAGGCAATAGGAGCGGAGGGAAAAAGAAGAGGCTCAGAAGGAGCAGCAAAAAATAGACGAGGAAGAATAGGTGAATGAGCAAGAGGAGGAAGACTACGGGTACATACGGTAATGCGGGTATATATGGTACAGTGGTACCATGTATACCCGCACTACCGCACTTCCTGGGTCCTCAACCCACTGCCAGAGCTGGCACAGAAGTGGGTAACCCAGTCTTTCCCAGATTGATGGAATATGTCACTAAATTACCTACTCAGCAACGGAAGAAGAAGCAACAACAGCAGCATCAGCAGCAGCAACAACAGCAGCAGCAGCATCAACAACAACAGCAGCAGCAACAGCAACAGCAGCAGCAACAGCAACAACAGCAGCAGCAAGAACAACTGCAGCAGAAGCAACAGCAACAACAGCAGGAGGAGGAGGAGGAGAAGGAGAAGCCAGCCTCTGCCTCCAGCAGTCCAGTACATCAATATTAACATAATGGACAGTTTAGGCGTCTGTTGCAGGGAGAGGAACGAGGCTGGCTGCCCACACTGTAAACACGGTGCTGCCTGGCCCTGCCCTTGCTGGTGCTGCCTGGCCCTGCCCTTGCTGGTGCTGCCTGGCCCTGCCCTTGCTGGTGCTGCCTGGCCCTGCCCTTGCTGGTGCTGCCTGGCCCTGACCTTGCTGGTGCTGCCTGGCCCTGCCCTTGCTGGTGCTGGGATGCTACCTGGCCCTGCCCTTGCTGGTGCTGGGATGCTGCCTGGCCCTACCCTTGCTGGTGCTGGGATGCTGCCTGGCCCTGCCCTTGCTGGTGCTGCCTGGCCCTGTTCTTGCTGGTGCTGCCTGGCCCTGCCCTTGCTGGTGCTGGGATGCTGCCTGGCCCTGCCCTTGCTGGTGCTGCCTAGCCCTACCCTTGCTGGTGCTGGGATGCTGCCTGGCCCTGCCCTTGCTGGTGCTGCCTGGCCCTACCCTTGCTGGTGCTGGGATGCTGCCTGGCCCTGCCCTTGCTGGTACTGGGATGCTGCCTGGCCCTGCCCTTGCTGGTACTGGGATGCTGCCTGGTCCTGCTCTTGCTGGTGCTGCCTGGCCCTGCCCTTGCTGGTGCTGGGATGCTGCCTGGTCCTGCTCTTGCTGGTGCTGCCTAGCCCTGGCCTTGCTGGTGCTGGGATGCTGCCTGGCCCTGCCCTTGCTGGGGTGCTGTCTGGTCCTGCTCTTGCTGGTGCTGCCTGGCCCTGCCCTTGCTGGTGCCGGGGTGCTGCCTGGCCCTGCCCTTGCTGGTGCCGGGGTGCTGCCTGGCCCTACCCTTGCTGGTGCTGGGATGCTGCCTGGCCCTGCCCTTGCTGGTGCTGCCTGGCCCTGCCCTTGCTGGTGCTGGGATGCTGCCTGGCCCTACCCTTGCTGGTGCTGGGATGCTGCCTGGCCCTGCCCTTGCTGGTGCTGCCTGGCCCTGCCCTTGCTGGTGCTGCCTATCCCTGCCCTTGCTGGTGCTGCCTGGCCCTGCCCTTGCTGGTGCTGGGATGCTGCCTGGCCCTCCTTGCTGGTGCTGCCTAGCCTACCCTTGCTGGTGCTGGGATGCTGCCTGGCCCTGCCCTTGCTGGTGCTGCCTAGCCCTACCCTTGCTGGTGCTGGGATGCTGCCTGGCCCTGCCCTTGCTGGTACTGGGATGCTGCCTGGCCCTGCCCTTGCTGGTACTGGGATGCTGCCTGGTCCTGCTCTTGCTGGTGCTGCCTGGCCCTGCCCTTGCTGGTGCTGGGATGCTGCCTGGTCCTGCTCTTGCTGGTGCTTGCCTGCCCTGGCCTTGCTGGTCTGTGCTGCCTGGCCCTGCCCTTGCTGGTGCCGGGGTGCTGCTGGCCTGCCTTGCTGGTGCTGCCTGGCCCTGCCCTTGCTGGTGCCGGGGTGCTGCCTGGCCCTGCCCTTGCTGGTGCTGGGGTGCTGCCTGGCCCTGCTCTTGCTGGTGCTGGGGTGCTGCCTGGCCCTGCTCTTGCTGGGGTGCTGCCTGGCCCTGCCTTGCTGTGCTGGGGTGCTGCCTGGCCCTGCTCTTGCTGGTGCTGCCTGGCCCTGCCCTTGCTGTGCTGGGTGCTGCCTGGTCCTGCTCTCTGCTGGTGCTGCCTGGCCCTGCCCTTGCTGGTGCTGGGATGCTGCCTGGCCCTGCCCTTGCTGGTGCTGGGATGCTGCCTGACCCTTCCCTTGCTGGTGCTGGGATGCTGCCTGACCCTGCCCTTGCTGGTGCTGGGATGCTGCCTGACCCTGCCCTTGCTGGTGCTGGGATGCTGCCTGACCCTGCCCTTGCTGGTGCTGGGATGCTGCCTGACCCTGCCCCTTGCTGGTGCTGGATGCTGCCTGACCCGCCCTTGCTGGTGCTGGATGCTGCCTGACCCTGCCCTTGCTGGTGCTGGGATGCTGCCTGACCCTGCCCTTGCTGGTGCTATGGTGCTGCCTGGCCCTGCCCTTGCTGGTGCTGGGGTGCTGCCTGCCCCAACCCTTGCTGCAGCTGGGGTGCTGGCGATGGTGGTACTAATGGTTGTTGTTAGTGGTGTTAGTTTAGAACTAATGGGGGTAGTGGTGGTAGTGGAGGCCTACTACCATCTGGCTGCCACACGAACAATCAATACAACAACCTTAGATAGATGGTTATCGGCTGGCCTTTGTTACTTCCTCTTGCTGCTTTCCTCTTGTTGCTTTCTGTTTTTGCTGTCTTCCTATCCCTCTCCCACCACTCCACACCACTCCCCATCTCTCCCACTCACTCACCTCTCCACACCTCTCCCACCCCTCCACACAACCTATCCCTCACCCACCACTCCACACAACCTATCCCACCCCTCCACACAACTTCTCTCACCCCTCCCAATCTCTCCCACCACTCCACACCTCTCCCACTCACCTACCACTCCACACAACCTCTCCCACTCACCCACCACTCCACACAACGTCTCCCACTCTCCCACCACTCCACACCACTCCCCATCTCTCCCACTCACTCACCTCTCCACACCTCTCCCATTCACCCACCACTCCACACAACCTCTCCCACTCAGCGCCACTCCACACAACCTCTCCCTCCCCGCCACACAACCTCTCCCACTCACCCACCCCTCCACACAACCTCTCCCACTCACCCACCCCTCCACACAACCTCTCCCACTCACCCACCCTCCACACAACCTCTCCCACTCACCTTCCACTGCACACCTCTCCCACTCACCCACCACTCCACACAACCTTTCCCACTCACCCACCCCTCCACACAACCTCCCCCACTCACCCACCCCTCCACACAACCTCTCCCACCACTCTACACAACCTCTCCCACTCATCCACCCCTCCATACAATCCTTCCCACTCACCCACCCCTCCATACAATCCCTCCCACTCGCCCCTCCCCACACTCCCTCCCACTCATCCCAACCAACAGAATTTGCCTGTTTACTTGGCTCTATCAACAAAAAGTCACGTTTCTGATACAATGGAGAGGGAAGACCAGGATGTGAGGGAGGAGAGGAGGAAGGGGAAGCAGGAGGGAGAAGAGCCAGGAGAGAGAAGAGGTAGAATAGAGAGGAGGATGGGGAGGGATATGAGAAAAGATGGAGGGCATGGGGGGAGGGGGGAGAGGCGTACAGGAAGAATAGGGAAAGAGGAAATATCTTTTTTTCTGGAGAGGAAGAATATAGGAAGAGGGAAAAAAAGTGAAACGAAGAGCAAATGTTTGAAAATGGGGCAAAAAAAAAGGGAAACAAGAGGGTTGGAGGGTAAAATGGGAGGGTGAGAAAGATGGAGGGTGAGAAAGAAGAGGGAGGGTGAGAAAGGAGAGGGTGAGAAAGGAAAAAAGGAGGAGAGAGAGAGGAGAGAGTGAGGGTGAGAAAAGTGAAAGGGAGGGTAAGAAAGAGGAGAGAAACGGAGTGTAAGAAAGACGGAGGGTGAGAGGGGAAAGAGAGAGGGTGAGAGAGGGGAAAGAAAGTGACAGAGGAAAGGGCAAGGACAGGTAAGCAGGTACAGGAGAGAGAGAGAGAGAAGAGAGAGAGAAGAGAGAGAAGAGAGAGAAAGAGAGAGAAAATCACAGAACATGAGAAGCAATGAGTACAATGTGTGCGTGAGAAAGAGAGCAGACGATATGGAGATTTTACACTCACCTGACTAAAATCAGCTGATTTACACTTGTCAGCCATATTGGACGTAACCCTGAATTGCTAAGTTAAGCGATAAACGCCTAATTTATATCATTAAATGGTGAACAACATTCACCAGCACTGAAAAACACCTGGAAGCCTACGTAAGGCTTGAAACACAGCAGTACTTTGGGGCTTGTTAAGAAGACAGCGTCAGTGCTAAGTACTTGATCAAGGTAGAACAATAAACCACAGAGCAAAACAAGATTTTATATATATATATATATATATATATATATATATATATAATATATATATATAGGAGGGGTGTTAATGTTGCAGTTTTATAACTGTAGTGTAAAGCACCCCTCTGGCAAGACAGTGATGGAGTGAATGATGATGAAAGTTTTTCTTTTTCGGGCCACCCTGCCTTGGTGGGAATCGGCCGATGTGTTAATAAAAAAAAAAAAAAATATATATATATATATATATATATATACGCATATGTCGTGCCGAATACGTAAAACTTGCTATTTTGGCTTAAATAGCAAGCGAAAATTTGTGTATGCAAAATAATTTCGCAAAAATCATTCTGAACCTAACGAAAAAATATATATTTCATTGTGTTTATTAAATTATTGTAAATCTATATAAAATATATTTAGTTGGATTAGGCTACATTAAATTGCGCTTGTTACAATAAGGTTAGGTAAGTTTCCTAAGGTTCTTTTGGTACAAAATCATAAATTTTTATATTACATAAATGAAAAAATAATATATCTTTAAATGTATAAGAGAAAATGTTTAGAAAAGACTTAATTTTAAATGATTTCTTGCTAATTGACCAGTTTTACTTATTCGGCACAACATATATATATATATATATATATATATATATATATATATATATATATATAATAGTTTTTTCTGGAAGATGTTCAAAAATAAATTCTTTTCTACAGCAACATGTGGGAATATATCCTTGTCGCCTTCCTTCACTTTGATATCTCAAATTCTTTATTTAGCTCTCAGAGAATTAGTTCTGTCAGTGGAAGATAAGATATTTTCATGGTTGCCTTGCATGTTGGGATTTACTTTGTTTAAATGTTCAAAGATATCCATTAAGTAGGATAATTTTTGTAGACCAAGTGCCATTTTCAAGCAAAACATTTTTTGCTGCTCAAGGGTAAAAAAACCAAGGTAACTCACCCTTTGAGTTGATGCACTCGTGACATCACTCTGCCTCTGGATAGACATCTTACCTCCGTGTACAGAAGAAGATTCACATACTTTGCCCCAACTTATTCACATAGTTTGCCAAACAGTAGTGATTAAGTGGCCTACTTTTTATGTAGTTCACCATTTTTACAACTTTGTCTAGTACAGCTTACTGCCGACTGCTCTTGCCAGCAGCACCTCGCGATGGAGAAACCAATGTGTTGTGACATCAATGTTTACTTTCTTCACTAATGATACAAATTCTTTCATTGAACCAATCATTGATGGAGCTCCGTCTGTATAAATTCCTACACAGGATTTCCAGGACAAACCAACAGCTTCCAAGTACTTAATGTAGTAAATATATTTTGGCCTGTTGTTTCTTTAAGGTCTTTACAACAACAAAAAACTGGTTTATTAGTTTTGCATTACTAATGTAGTGTAATAGTTGAGCCTTCCCTCCAATATCTGTAGACCCATCTACTTGGAGTGCAAAGGTTACCCTTGACCGAGGCGCACACAGTGTCTTCCATATGTCTGCTGACATGTCGTGTCTCCCATATGTCTGCTGACATGTCGTGTCTCCCATATGTCTGCTGACATGTCGTGTCTCCCATATGTCTGCTGACTGTTCCTATGTTGCTGACATGTCGTTCCCATATGTCTGCTGACATGTCGTGTCTCCCATATGTCTGCTGACATGTCGTGTCTCCCATATGTCTGCTGACATGTCGTGTCTCCCATATGTCTGCTGACATGTCGTGTCTCCCATATGTCTGCTGACATGTCGTGTCTCCCATATGTCTGCTGACATGTCGTGTCTCCCATATGTCTGCTGACATGTCGTGTCTCCCATATGTCTGCTGACATGTCGTGTCTCCCATATGTCTGCTGACATGTCGTGTCTCCCATATGTCTGCTGACATGTCGTGTCTCCCATATGTCTGCTGACATGTCGTGTCTCCCATATGTCTGCTGACATGTCGTGTCTCCCATATGTCTGCTGACATGTCGTGTCTCCCATATGTCTGCTGACATGTCGTGTCTCCCATATGTCTGCTGACATGTCGTGTCTCCCATATGTCTGCTGACATGTCGTGTCTCCCATATGTCTGCTGACATGTCGTGTCTCCCATATGTCTGCTGACATGTCGTGTCTCCCATATGTCTGCTGACATGTCGTGTCTCCCATATGTCTGCTGACATGTCGTGTCTCCCATATGTCTGCTGACATGTCGTGTCTCCCATATGTCTGCTGACATGTCGTGTCTCCCATATGTCTGCTGACATGTCGGTCTCCATATGTCTGCTGACATGTCGCTCCCATATGTCTGCTGACATGTCGTGTCTCCCATATGTCTGCTGACATGTCGTGTCTCCCATATGTCTGCTGACATGTCGTGTCTCCCATATGTCTGCTGACATGTCGTGTCTCCCATATGTCTGCTGACATGTCGTGTCTCCCATATGTCTGCTGACATGTCGTGTCTCCCATATGTCTGCTGACATGTCGTGTCTCCCATATGTCTGCTGACATGTCGTGTCTCCCATATGTCTGCTGACATGTCGTGTCTCCCATATGTCTGCTGACATGTCGTGTCTCCCATATGTCTGCTGACATGTCGTGTCTCCCATATGTCTGCTGACATGTCGTGTCTCCCATATGTCTGCTGACATGTCGTGTCTCCCACATGTCTGCTGACATGTCGTGTATCCCACATGTCTGCTGACATGTCGTGTATCCCACATGTCTGCTGACATGTCGTGTATCCCACATGTCTGCTGACATGTCGTGTATCCCACATGTCTGCTGACATGTCGTGTATCCCACATGTCTGCTGACATGTCGTGTTCATATGCTCTGCTTGACATGGTGTTTCTAGTCTGTGACAGTCTTTCTAACTTGACATGTCTTCAGCTTCACTGCCAAACATGGTGATGTTTACTGTGGTCTCCAGCTTCACTGCCAAACATGGTGGTGTTTACTATGTCTTCAGCTTCACTCCATACTGGTGGTGTTACTATGTCTTCGACTTCACTGCCAAACATGGTGGTGTTACTATGTCTTCAGCTTCACTGCCAAGCATGGTGATGTTTCCTATGTGCTTCAGCTTCACTGCCAAACATGGTGGTGTTTACTATGTCTTCATTCATGCCAAACATGGTGGTGTTTACTATGTCTTCAGCTTCACTGCCAAACATGGTGGTGTTTACTATGGCTTCAGCTTCACTGCCAAACATGGTGGTGTTTACTATGGCTTCAGCTTCACTGCCAAACATGGTGGTGTTTACTATGGCTTCAGCTTCACTGCCAAACATGGTGGTGTTTACTATGGCTTCAGCTTCACTGCCAAACATGGTGGTGTTTACTATGTCTTCAGCTTCACTGCCAAACATGGTGGTGTTTACTATGGCTTCAGCTTCACTGCCAAACATGGTGGTGTTTACTATGGCTTCAGCTTCACTGCCAAACATGGTGGTGTTTACTATGTCTTCAGCTTCACTGCCAAACATGGTGGTGTTTACTATGTCTTCAGCTTCACTGCCAAACATGGTGGTGTTTACTATGGCTTCAGCTTCACTGCCAAACATGGTGGTGTTTACTATGGCTTCAGCTTCACTGCCAAACATGGTGGTGTTTACTATGTCTTCAGCTTCACTGCCAAACATGGTGGTGTTTACTATGGCTTCAGCTTCACTGCCAAACATGGTGGTGTTTACTATGGCGCTACAAGCAGAGAAAGTCTCTCTGCTGTATGAGGCTTCAAATTTTTAACAAGTAACTAAGCTACTAAGTAGCCGGACTCTTGAGCTTTTTTTTAGAAACTTTGACTGTTTTAGAAAATATCAGGCACTTTTGTCTTCGCCTATTTAAAAATATCTCAAAGTATGATAGAGGTTTGTTAGTAAGACAATCTTTCACAGTGAAATGTCTCTGTAATTTGCTGGCTACTATGTCTTCCTTGTCCAGTTTATCACTACAAATAACACATTCTGGCGTAGGATTAACTTCATCACCACACTAAATAAATCCCAAATCAAAATAAATGTCCAAATATAGATGAGTTTTCTTTCTTTTAATTACATCAGTTTAACCAGAAGTGGGAACTGATCCTTCTTCTTCTTCGCTCATATTTCCATCTTTTTCTTCGTTTTCGCCCTCAACACAATCATGATGTTTTCTCTTCTTGATCACAAACTTGTCCATATTAAGTTACAGGGCAAGTTACTATTTTAAAAGTCTGTGGTTATAGTAAAATGAGAAAGTGACTCGTTGCATCTCCCTGGGAAGTCAACAAGTCAGTGAGGAAAACCAATCACGTACTGGATGGTACAAACTGTGAAGTTGTAAACAAAGAAAATGATGATCATAAACCAAACTCAAACGGTGACTATTATATAAATTTAATTTCCCATCACAATGCCCTTTCACTTAATATTAATCATGTATTTACTATTATAACACGTGTATACAGGTCATTTTATTATACTATAAGTATAATAATTTATCATTTAATGGTAGCTCTTCTAAAAATATATAACAACTCTTCTGTAACAACCACAAAACAAATACTAGTCAAACTGTGGTGTTTTAATTAAGACGAAACTAGGGCAAAATTACTAATAATCTCGCGGCACACCTGGGCACACCAAGGTGCCGCGGCACCCTGTTGAAAAACACTGCACTTAAAGACTTACAAATGAAATATCACCTATTTAACAATGTTAGATTTAACTAAACTTGTCAATTATTCCACTAAACAAAACAATAATCATCGGAGAGGCTTAAAAAGAAGAGAGAAATCTCACATACTGAATATGTGGTGGGTAAGTGGGTGATACGCAGCTTCACGTCCAATATGGCCGAAAAATAACCCATGACGTCACATGCAAAACGTCAACACATGAGAAAGAGAGAATGGGAAATGAGAGGAACGAATAGGAATATAGAGAACAGAAGAGGAAAGAAGATTAGATAAAAGGAAACACGAGGAAAGGAGACGAGGAGATAAGAAAGCAGAAAGATGAGACAAGAAGAAATGAGAGACAAGAGAAACAAAGAGCAAACAAGTGGAGGGGAAAGAAGTGAAAACAAATGAAGAGGAGAGTAGAAGAGAGAATCCACTTATTATATACCTTAACGAATAAGAACAATTTTCAGAACAAATTGTCTCACAGCAGTTTTACGTGTGTGTGTGTGTGTGTGGGGCTGTGGGTGATATTATCCCCACACACTGGAGGCAGTAAGAGTACTGTGGAAATTACCCCACCCCCATCACACTGGAGGCAGTAATGAGCAGGTGCGTTTGCTGTGGGTAATGTTAACTCACCCCCCCACACACACAGAGTAATGGGTCTGCTGTAGGAGCACTGTATTAACATCCGGGGTCCCAGACTATTCAACATCTTACCAGAAGATATCAGAAACACGGCTGGAACCAGTGTAGAAGCCTTCAAGAGGAAACTGGACAAATATCTTCACCAGGTGCCAGATCAACCAGGCTGTGATGGATATGTGGGGCAGCGGGCCTCCAGCAGCAACAGCCTGGTTGACCAGGCAAGCACCAGACGAGCCTGGCCCATGGCCGGGCTCAGAGTAGATACTCTCGAAACTCTTCAAAGGTATATCAAAGGTAATGTAACTCATCCCCCCACACACACAGAGTAATGGGTCTGCTGTAGGTAATGTAACTAATCCCCCCCCACACACAGTAATGGGTCTGGTGTGGGTAATATAAGCCACACACAGTGGGAGCAGTAATGAGGAGTGTGGGTCTGCCGCTGCTACCCTCATCACTATGCATGCACCACAACAGCAACAAATAGCACGTCCACTCGAGCACCACTAAGTGGACCATAATACGATTTGCCGGGAGGGAGGGAGAGAGAGGGGGGAACTGGAACGTAGATAGGTGTATAGGTAGGCGGATACATAGGTGGGTGTTTAAGCAGGCAGGTGGGTGAACAGGTACGTGGGTGTGTAGGCAGGTAATGGATAGGCAGGCAGGTAGGCCAGGGAGGTTAGTACATTAATGGATAGGTACGTAGTTAGGTATGACCTTAGAATGGTAGCCAGTTGTGGTCCCGTTTGGTGGGCCTCTGGGGTATGTCTCCAAGGTGGACCTCCAGAGTGGGCCTCCAGGGTGGGCCTCCGAACACCCCACCAGCAGCACCATGTGAAGGATTTCCGAGGCACACATGGCAGGAAGACTCACAGATGAGTCACATGGACGTGAGGAAGTGTTTTTTTTTTCCCCTTACCCTGAGTGAAGAGGAAGTACCTTTCCCAGACTCAAGCAGTGGAACGCATCAGACGAAAAGGTGCTGGATGCCAACACCACACAGTTTCAGGAGTAGGCATGATCGGGAGGCCTAGAGGTCAAGAACCAATAATGTCTGTACATAAGAGTTAAGAACTATGAATTAACCTCTGCAAGCACAACAAATTGAGCATAGCTAAGCAAACACACAAACACACACACACATAACGAGTGACGGAGCTACAATATGAGTGAGGGAGCCACAATATGAGTGAGGGAGCCACAATATGAGTGAGGGAGCCACAATATGAGTGAGGGAGCCACAATATGAGTGAGGGAGCCACAATATGAGTGAGGGAGCCACAATATGAGTGAGGGAGCCACAATATGAGTGAGGGAGCCACAATATGAGTGAGGGAGCCACATATGAGTGAGGGCCACAATATGAGTGAGGAGCCACAATATGAGTGAGGGAGCCACAATATGAGTGAGGGAGCCACAATATGAGTGAGGGAGCCACAATATGAGTGAGGGAGCCACAATATGAGTGAGGGAGCCACAATATGAGTGAGGGAGCCACAATATGAGTGAGGGAGCCACAATATGAGTGAGGGAGCCACAATATGAGTGAGGGAGCCACAATATGAGTGAGGGAGCACAATATGAGTGAGGGAGCAACAATATGAGTGAGGGAGCAACAATATGAGTGAGGGAGCCACAATATGAGTGAGCCACAATATGAGTGAGGGAGCCACAATATGAGTGACAGGCGGCGGACACAAACATGACTGGTGCTACACCTCCCAATAACGGAGTGAGGGAATGGGAAACAAACACTACAAGTAAAAACACAAACTGATGCAAGATGTGAGGAAGGGAGAACAAGCAAGGGGAGAGAAGAAAGAAAAGTCTAACTCACTCACGTCCCACTTTATATCTAGAAGGCAAGCCATACAAGTCCCACAAATTGAAACATTGCAAGAACTATATCAAAAGTATCGGAGGACAACAATACAGGAAGACGTCCATCTCCTCTTTAAATCAGTAGATTAAGTCAAGCGGCGACAGGAATGGTCTGGTCTGGGGCCGGGCCGCGGGGGCGGTGGCCCCCGAAATCGATTTCAGGAAGGTGGGTAGCCCGTGATTGCAATGTTGTTGAATTCAGCAGGTAGCGTCGCTCAGCAGGTAGCGTCGCTCAGCAGGTAGCGTCGCCACTCGACTCTACCAAAAGTTTCTACCATCGGTTGAATGGCACTCTTTGTTCAACCTAGTATATTCCTAATTCTCAAAATGCATTTTTATATATAAATTGATGGGGAAGTGCTAAATCCATAAGATTCATAGAGAATCTGTTAATGAGAGGTAATCAAGTTTGATCCAAAGAAGAGTAGATCCAATTCCTTGTATGAGGAGGCCTTCATGAAGACACAACCCTCGGAGACGAGAGGTGGTGACGGGCGGTGGGCAGCAAGTACAATCAGATTTCACTACCGTCAATCACAGGCAAACATAATGAAGCAACCTTGCGTCTACTGACACCACGAGTGTGTCAAATGGACGCCAAATAAACTCGCTCTGCAGCTGATCTTCTGTTGTATCTGTCCCCTGAGTGCCACTAGTCATTTAACATCTCCACAATATGACCTTAGTTACTGTTGAATCCATCTCATAATTACCTATGATAAATGCCTGTTTGCCAATTTAGAGGATTCTTCTCTCCCGCAGGCTGGTTCAATAGGACTTAGGAGTGGCAATATCAGATCTCACAATCAAGGGTCACAACAACGCTTTCACCATAACCAGAAAGAAACTGATAGACTAGATAGATGACAAGAACCTTCATGCAAAAAGATGTCAGTGATGATACTTTCATGTTAATTGTTTTCTATATGCTGAAATTGTGGAGGACTTTGTGTGTGTGTATAGTTGGGTGACTTAATTGGTGTCAGTTTAATCACCTAGAGCCTGCCAGTCTCTCTACCAGCTCTCACGGAAATGGTAAATATTTCTTCCAAGGATGGCTGTTACTAATATACCAATTACCAAGGTATACACTTACTATACCAGTGTGGAGACTGGTGTACATTGTCTGGTGTAGCTTATTGTGTCCTGCTGCAGACACCAGACAAGCTTGTATAAAAATATCTGTTAAGGTATTTTACTGACCCACCTGGAGAGCTTCAGGGCTCAGGGGCTTAACGTGCTGAGGGGTCATCTGCGATACCTCTTTAGTGTATCTATGAACGTAGAGATTCCTTACCTCAGTTCCTTCCAAAGGATTACTACCACCTTTAGCATCTGAGTCTACGCTATAGGATTGAGGGCCCCGTAATTCAATGCCGGAATTATCGTGTACCTTAGTTTCATGTGACAGTATAGGTATGTCCAACAACGGGTCCCAAAGGTAACTGCCCGGGTGCCAGGGATTCAAAACTCAGGCATGGCACTGTGTTGCCATACTAGGGCCCCCTCAGAGGTGAGACACTAGCTGTACCTTATGCTACTTACACCTATATTCCTAGTCTAACTTAACTGTCTAAACTACAATCTTGGGTTGAGCACTAAACTTTCTAGTATCATACAATTTAATTAACTTACGATCAAGGTCTAAGGTTAAGCATGGTACCACAGCTGCCCCTCAAACAGATCCTTGAGGTGGGGAAACAGCTGAGCGCGCCTCCCCTCCAAATTCCCACACCTAATACCTCCCATCCTACTTGTTAACGGTTGCTCTGGTTTGGTATTACGAGTGGGCAAAGTATAGAGTGCTTTTTAACTCGTAATATAGATCATTATTCCTTCGTTGTTTTGTATCAAATAGGAAATAGAAACTTCAAAAATCGATTTAATTTAATTAAACTAGAATTAGCTTTTGTTTGATAAGTATGCTATAAATATATATATATATATAAATTAATGAAGCACTGTTTAAGGTTCCTTTAAGTTTCTAAGGAAGTTAACACATTATTCTTAAACACTGAACCTTCAGTATTAGTGAAGTACAATAAGAAAATACTACAATGCACGATAAACACAAATACGGTTTCTGACTGGCCGTCTTTTCAAAGATAATTCACTGGGGTATCACTCAGTAGAACAGTTCTGGCTTACACAGTAAAGACAATCAAAATCCAATGATCAAGTGGCTGCTTATTCCCACGTCCAGGCTAGATACAAGCCTCTAGCTTAATAGCGTGAGAATGGCTACAATATCTATAGTCAGAGAATAGGTGTTCTCTCTCTGCTAAGTCAAGTGAGACACTGCCTAAACAAATCCTAGTGCACCACAAGTCACGTCGGATCAGGTGATATAACTAACCATTTGGCGCCAACTTGTGACGTCACGACCAAACATGCGTGAACTGCGTACTGGCAATTACATGCTTTACATATAACACTCATACCCAGATATATTAAATATCTACCGTTCTGGTAAAATAATACCGAGTTATGATGAAGGATGAATAGGATAATAATACTAAGATCCAGTAGCTTCGATTTAGCTAATAACGAAGATACTAGCAAGGTGGTATTATCAAAGAGATGAAATATATACAAGATATCATGACACTTGGTTAGTACAAAACAAAATAAAAACACTAGTTTTTTTTACAGAAATACTGTCTTACACTAACAGATCTTTTCAAGGCAGGGAACTGCAGTACTAGAGAATACACACAGAACTTTCACTGCCCATATGCATTCAGTTAAGTCCTTAAATTATAGGAAACGTCTGAGGTCCCTCTACGTGTACTCCCTGGCACGAAGACGAGGAAGTTACAGCATAACTTTCACCTGGAAAAATTCTAGAGGGACCGAAAAATATGCAAACAGAAACTACTCCCCACGAAAGAAAGCAAGAGAGATTGCAGACGGTGTAAAATACCTTCAATGAAAAACAGGGGTGTACAGAGCACACTAAGAGATAAATCAATAAGTATAAAGAGATCAAGACTTTTCAACACACTAATTCAAACGTAAGGGGAATTACCAAAAGACCCTCCCCTCCCCCTCACAAATTCGTCAAGTCATTTTTCTGATCAGCTGGGTTGTGATGCATACATTAGACGCAATGTGGCTGGGGAGAGGGGACCCCGAAAACGTCTTCAGGTAGTCCATCACATTAACTTTTCACTACTGAGAGATTTGAGTTTGTTTTATATTCAGTTTCGCTTTTTATCCCCTCGATTTTTCCATGGTAGAGCAGCTTAAATTCTTCCTCATTGACCCGGTTTAATATCAGCTTGGAGATTTGCTGGGTCCACAATGGATGCCATGTCCGTACAAACTCTAGTATCGTCTGGAACGGATGATACAGTGCTATGATTTATGTTCCTGTCTATGTCGGATATGAGGATGAGAAAGAGAACTGAGCCAGCCTCTGATTTTACTTTGTTGACTATTAACTCTTAAGTTCAATTTGTTAGAAAGTTAAATACTCATCTGTTCATTTTTCCATTTATTCCCTTTGCACGCACTTTGTGCGCTAATACACCACGAGAGAGAGAGAGAGAGAGAGAGAGAGAGATGAAGCTTTTGATGTGTAGACTGGAGCCATCATTACCAGGCCTGGGACGCTGACGTTGGCATAACAAGACATGGGTAGTGGGGAAGTCAGGTTAGAGGGAGTAGATGAGATGGGAGAAGGGAAGGGTTGGAAGGAAAGGAGGGAAGAATATGGGAAAGGGAATGGAGAAGAGAGAAAAGGGGATGATAGGACAGTTGGTAAGGAAGATATGAGCTTAAAGAGTTGGGCGGGGGAACAAGGAATGAAGAAAATGTGTAAAGGAATTAAAAAAAAATTGGTACGAGGACTGTGAAGCAAATACAATATTACTGTAGGAGGAATGGGAGAGAGATAAGTGGTAAACAGCGGGTATAATGTGGGTGTTAATGGTATGGGGAGGACGAATAACATGATAAATGAGGGTAGTAAGTGGGAAGGAAGAGGGGGAAAGATATTAATGGCAGGGTAAAGTGTGGGTACAAAGGGAAGGAAAGAGAGGAAAAGTTAGTGGTAGGGTAGAGATGGGGAGGGGAAATTAGCGATAGGGGAGGGGAAATTGGCGATAGGGGAGGGGAAATTAGCGATGGGGAGGAGGGGAAATTAGCGATGGGAAGGGGAATTTAGTGGCGAGGAAGGGGAAGGCGAGGAAAGACGACGAAGTGAGATGTTCCAGGTCCTCAGAGGTAAACAAAGGCGTGTCGTTGACTTTGATGTGGAGCTTGTGTTGGCAGATAATACTGTCTCCGTAGGTGAGGGAGAAGTCTGAGGTGGAGGCGGGCCATTAGAACACAGCAATATTCAAACCTAGAAAGAACGAGTGTCATTATTGGCTTGGCATGACTTGTTTTGAAAGTTCTAGATATCCAGCCTCTCATTTTCCTGGTAGTGGGTGATGGGTTGGGCTTGAGTGGAGGGGGCAAGGCCAGGAATGGGAAGGAGGCAAGGAATGGTGGGGGGGAGAGTGATGGGGTGGTAGACGAGAAGCAGGGGTGTTGGAGAAAAGAGAAGGGGAGGTTGAAACGGAGGAGAGAGCGATGGAGGGGCAAAAGAAAGTAACAAGTAAGAATAGGGGCAAAAAACGAAAATACGGATTACAGGTTGAGAGAAATAATGGGACAGGTTACTAGGAATATACAAATAATCAAGGATGAATTTAATGAGTGCGCTAGAAAATAGTGAGTTTGGACAGTATTACAATGATGTTACACAAAATAAAACATGTTTATGGAGAGGAAGATGGAAAGAGAAGAGTAGAGACGGTGGTGGGCAGGATCCGCTGAGGTTACCTGTGTATGTGGCAGGTCAGTGTAGCAACTCCATGAGAGGGAGAGACAACGTAGTGTAATGAACAGAATAAACACAGTGTGGCGCCGTATCTAGATAACAGAAGTATCGAATTAAGACCACCAAGGTTCGTAGCATTTTACAAAAAAACAAAACAAAAAAAAATGCAGGTATTGGAGGAAGGTTATGTTACCTAAATGTTATAACAGTCAAGGATGTAGATGATACTGCCAACGGCATATCAACAATTTGGGGTGAAGTGTTGTATTTATGATGGAATGTTCACACAGTGAATGAAACTGCTCCATAAACTCGCCCCTCGGGGAGAAATGTTTACAACCTTAGTTTAGGTTGATGATACCCAGTCATGAGCTCCTACAAACTTCCAAAAAGTCTAACTTTTGATTTCTAACTACAAGCATCCCTGGTCCGGCAACATCACTGTCAGAAGTGTGAATATCTGGTCGAGACATTCATCATGGAAAAGAACAAGAGGCACAATACCGTAACTGGAACACACAAATACCCACACATAGAAGAGAAACGCTTATGACGATATTTCGGTCCGATCTGGAGCATTTACAGTCACACTAACACACGAAGGTGAGGGAGCCAGTATATACAGAAGGGAACCGGGACGGGACAGAGAGAGGAAGAAGAAAGTGGAGAAATAGTGGTAGAGGTAATACTGGTAGTGTTAATATTGGCTAACTATTCCTTTTTTATTCCAGTTGAGAATAATCAGACTCTTATTCTGGGTATTATTATTTTTGTCACTCTTTCAATATCTTTCTTCAATTCAGCAGTTATATTTTCATTTTTTTCGTCCAATACTGCTCTTTATCACCCGAAGGTTACCTGAAGACGATTCCAGTAGTCATCGCTTCCGCAGCCTGGTCCCAGGGCCTCCTGGTTGATGGCTTGATCAACCAGACTTCTGGTGCCAGCCGTGAGCAGTCCAATTTAGAAACCACAGCCTGGCTGATCAGGAACTTAAAAAAACTTATCCCGCTAGGGATCAGTGGCAATTTCACTTATGCATGAAGGAAGGATGTTGAAGAGTCTTGGTCCCTTTGTTGAAGAGTCTTGGCCCCTTTGCATTTATTGAGCTGTCCCTTATTATACTGACTAGATACCTGTTTTTTGTTGGAGGTAATTTTGTTTACACATTCTGCCGAGCCTCTTTGTTTTCGCAGGGAGTAATTTCGGTGTGAAGATTTAGGACCAGTCCCTCCATAATTTTCCAAGTGTAAATTATGATGAATCTTTCTCGCTAACTCTCCCTGGTGTACAGTTCCAGAGACTTCAGGCAGTCTCAAGGAATGCTTCAATTCTCTCGAACCCTATACTTCCTAAACCCCCTATGTACACCAACAACCCTATACTTTCTGAACCACTATGTACACCAACAACCCTATACTTTCTGAACCACTATGTACACCAACAACCCTATACTTTCTGAACCACTATGTACACTAACAACCCTATACTTTCTGAACTATGTACACTAACAACCCTATAATTTCTGAACCACTGTTTACACCAACAACCCCATTTACGTAAAGGCTGAAGAAAATGAAGATATGGAAGGATGCTTTAAATTACTCAAATAAATAATAAGCTGGGAACGTTTAAGAGGTCTAGAAAGCTAAACAAGTCATCACAAGTGGTAAAGAATTATTACATAGACTGAGAGCCAAACACGTCATTACATGAGGCAAAGAACCAGACAGATGAGCCATAGCGATGTTAGAAAGTACGTTGTTAGGAGGCTTGGTCTGGGGCGGGACCCCGGGGAAGAGGGGGGGGGGATAGCGATGACCCCTGGAATCAACTACAAGTGCCAGAGCTGACCTCCTCAGCTGACCTGATCAGCGAACCGGCGGTCGTTGATGTCGTGGCACACCACATGGTCATCACCTACTCCACGGTGCCACCACATAGTGCTACCACCCTTATAGTGCCGGCACCACCAAGCTCGCCATCTTATAAGTCCCATGGTCAGTTAATCTTCCCTGAGGTATAAAACAACAACAACGACTCTCCAGCAAATGTGTGACGGTAATGCTGGTGTAGAAACTGACAGGAAACGCTAAGATATCTTCTCTCTGCTCTGACGTTTACACTGGAAAGATGCTGTTGCTGTCGTGTTATTGCCACCACAACGAGGTGAGGCTGGGACAAGAAGCTCCGGCAGTACAAGTCGAGAAGCTGTAGTCAGCACAATGAGATAACTTCACTCTTGCTCTTCTTGCTCTTCCCAAACAAAATTTCATCCGAAGTTACTAATGAATCCTGGGCCAAGGGTTAGGCTCGGGGCAAGGAGGATGGGGCTGGGAAAAGGGCTGGCCTGGACGGGAAGCGTGTTAGGTAGTATGCAGGGTAGAGGAAGGGAGGCAAGGAGAGGTATACAAAAACAAAGAGAGGAGGATGTAAGGCGGGGAGAGCAGAAAAGAACGTGATATGGGTAGGCAAGGAGAAAACACTCAAGCCAGGAAGAAAAAGGAAAGATATGCAAAAAAGAATGATATACAAATGATAAAATATATTCACCCACAGTAATACAACTGATGTCATGAAAAAAAACAGTCATATATAGGAAATGGGAACAAATCTTATAAACCTAAATAAATAAAATGACAACTTGACCACATACATATACAGTACAACTTGAGGCCTTTCAAATCTAAAACAAAATGCTCATCATAAGCTGGAGAGTCAAGTCTGACTAGAACATGTGTTCTTCAAGTGGCACTCTCAAAGATTACGACCATTTTCTGGCACCAGTGAGCAGCAGCCAGGCACACTGGGTTGCCATATTTGTGGGGAAATAGAAATAATTAATATTCTTTGCATCCTTTATGTTCTCTGCGTCTTGTAAATTATCTTGTATTAATCGTTATTCTAATTATCCAACAATATAACAATCCTAGGCCAGGCCAGTGCGCAGACCAGTCAAGGAGTGCCTGGAACATTTATTATTCCCGGTAAGTAAACAACACTGGCAGAAAAAAAGCAAGAGAAAGAAGCAGGTAGGTGAACAACAGTGGCAGGGAGAAGCTGGGGGATGAAGAAAGGGCCATGTAATTAAAAGTCTGAGAGCAAAGTTTGTGTCAAGAAAGTGATCAGCCAGGGTAATCCAGTCAACAGCTGCTGGTGGTGGCTTACAGGAGGGAGGTAGTGACTGTCACTGCCTGTGGTGGTCTACAGAAGAGGGTGATTTTGGTGTGCAGATATGGGACCAATTCATACAAAAATTTCAAGGCGACAATTATGATGTATCTTTCTCGCCTACATTCCAAGGAGTACAACTCGAGGGATTTCTGGTAATTTAGGCAGACGTAAATTATATAGGCAGTGAAGGTTCTCTGTACTCTCCAGCTCTGCAGTTTTCCTACCTTAAAAGGGGTCTGTTATTATACATTAATATTCCTGCCTAGTGAGAACAAGTGATTTAAGACTATCATCACTGCCTAACTGACTCTTGTTTTGAAGGTTCTAGTTATCCAAACTATCATTTTCCTTGTGGCAATGATAATAAAATTGCTACAATCCTTGAATTTGAAATCTTCTGACATTATCACTCAGAAATCTATCAGATTTAACTTCAGCTACATTGAATGATTTGAGTTTGTTTTATACTCCTATCTACTCTTTATTACTTCCATTTTTCCATAGCAGGGTAACAGAAATTTGGTCTCATAGATCATACCCGCACACGGGATATACCTGTGACTGGTTTCGAGTTTTCCTACTCCCACAGCCTAGCCATGAGCTAAGTCTGTCTGGTGCTTACCTGTTAACCCACATATCACAGCCTGGTTGATCTGGCACTTGGTAGTATACTGGTAATATATCTTTTTGAAGGCTTCTACACTTGTCCCAACGGTTTTTCTGATATCTTCTAGTAACTTATTGAATATTCTAGGCCCACAGATGTTCATACACTGCTTATTGTGCCCATGGCGGCCTTGTTTTTCATTACTTATTTTACATTTCCTCCCATATCTCTCAAGTATGTTGTTACTGTAGTGTGTAGGTTTGGGACCAGACCGTAGACCTAGAGTATCTTCCCAATACTGTATATATTATCATGTATCTCTCTTCTTATCCCGAGCGTATATATTCAAAGCACTTAGGCATTCCCATTAGTTTAAATGCTTTATTGGCTCTATGTAGGCTATAAACGAGCTTTGTATTTGTTCAAGCTCTGACGTCTCTCTTTTGCTCTGTATGGTGCCGTCAACATCCAACAGTACTCCAGTCAATAGAGCACAACCAATTTAAACAGCATCATGGGCAATATTTCTCTTGTTTTGAAAGTTCTTATTATCAAGCTTTTGCAACATTTGCCTTATTGTTTTCTGTAAACAACAGGTCAGTTGAGAATATTACACGCAGGTCCTTCACATGTTGTTTTCATTTTATTAGATGGTCACTCTTGCTTTATGCATATCGTGGCCATTTTCAATTCCTCACCTTTGAAAAACTCACTTGGATTATCAATCTTTAGGGAGATAATCCAAATGGGATTGAATAATGGTTCACTGAGTCACACTGTGTCTTCAGTATTTCGGTCATTTCTTTTATCTTCAGTGCAAGAGTCATCTCCTTCAAGGGCCCAATACTAGAAATTTCTGCTTTGCATTTTGATTATGAAAAACATTATTTTGGACACTTGTGCACTGCTTCTCCTTATCGACGGTCTGGTATTGTTTACTCCTGGCCGAAGTGGACTTCGTTGTATCTCTTTCTGAAACTATTCATAAATTTTGCTTCTCGCAACATCTTTTCCTAATGCAATTATTGTCATAACTTGTGTGTGTTTTCCCTATCTTGTCTGTGAGAATACGAGTAAGTGTCGGGTTCACCAGTGCTAATCCCAGCATCCTGCATTTGCTCTGGAATTCTCATCCTTATGAACGAGCACATGGCGAGTTTCCCATGGCAAACTGCCCAGAAGCGGAGTAGGAAGCTCATATATAATATGTATAGGGTCTAGTAGACAGGGGAGAGTGTATCAGGGCGGACTGGTGACGGGGTGGCCATCGCCGGGTTGTGCCTCCTAGGTGGGGTTGTGTCAAGGCTGGTTGGGCTCTTGATTCGAGGAGTTTTTTAAGCCTCGCAGCCCTACTTGGGGTCAGGCTACCACAGTGGTGACGATAAGAGAGAATGAGGTAGAAAAGAAAAACGAGTTAAATGGGGAAGATGAAGTAAAATAAGCAGGCAAGGGAACGAGAAGATATAGGCGAAAGAAAAATAATGGAGAAGTGAAAATACAGAAAACAGAAGAAAGGGAAGAGGAAAGTAGCGAGGCGAGGAAGGACAAGAGCTCTTATACACTGCAGGGACTCATGTCGTCCTCTTGGCTCTACAGGAGCTGGCTTAAGAACATACCTGAAACACTTAAATAAAATCAAAACATTCTAACATCATGGTTTTTCCAAAAAGAAAATAAAGGACTACTAATAGAGTCCATGAAGCTCGGCAGATAACTATAGCCGCATCACACCACAAGAAAATGACTTTGTCAGATGCTACAACCAGTTACTGTGAGAGCAGATCCCACAACACAAGGAGAGGACTGTTACGACAGTTCCCGCAACACACGTTGATTATCATGACTCTTCCCCTCCCCCACAAGCAGTAAACAGTGATTGGCAATGATTGCCTGGGCGCGCGATGGTGTGCCCGAGGCTGAGGTCCTGCCACATGCACACACCAACACCTGATGATCTCCCCTCCCAGGTGCAGTAGGGCACACCTGATGGGAACAATCCCTCTGTAATTACAGTCTGGGGATGATTGCAATGTTGAAAACACGATATAAACGTTCATTCAAAATGTCAAATAGCTAAAAGATAAACTACATTAAGAATATATATGAAATGCCATCTGTCAATTGTCGGGTTTGTGTTATTACTTGCCATGAGGGAGGATAATGATGGTGTAATTCTAAATGATAACTTTCTGGCCACACACCTTCATTGGTGGCCTCAAGCAATGCTCTCCTTACACTGACTCTCGCTATCCTTTGCAATAATTATTGGTGAAGCTCATTGAGGGTCGAAGATGAGCTTCAACATACATATAAGGCCAGGAGCTATGACTTAACCCTGCAAACACTAGGCGATTATACGATGGTTGTTGATCGTGGCTGAGCACACAAGTGCTGGAAAAAAGACGGGTAGTAAATAAGATCATTATTATTACGTTTCAGCTTGTACTAATGAAAGTTCTTCTTATGTTACACTTGTGTTTTTCCACCAATTATACTGTGCTACTTGTCAGCACCCACGTCAAACCTCACCCCTGGGAACAACAACACTGATAGTTTGTCCTCAAAATCCTGGCAGCATTCTGAAAGTTATATACTATATACAAGAAGCCACAGATCACTTAAATGACGCATTTTGTTGGTTCGGACACCAATTACATCCATGTGAACTAGCTTGCCGTACTAACCCAACTGGTTGACTCATCACTCCCACCAACTGGTACATAGTCCAGAAAAATAAATCGGCTCCCGTGCCATAGTTCTTAAGAGAATGACGAAGAAACTTACATCTGATCGGTTTTAAGGGTTATTTTACATTCGCAGCCCGACCAGAGGGTGACCTCCCTTCTGACTAGTCAATCCAGTCTGTTGCTGCTGGCGGACAGTCAGCACAACCTGACTGCTCAGACAATTTGGGTGCAACTCTGCGGCTGCAAAACCTACGATTAGGTGTAAACTTTTACGTCATCATACTTTAACTAAGTATTTTTGGTACTGCCCATCCATCAGCTAAGATATGCCTCTGTGGACTGATGATGCTAGTGATGTATGGAAGTCTTCTGGCCAATGATCTGTGATATAACCACAACAACTAGTCCAGGTGGGTTGGTGGGGCACTGCTGCATGAAGCTTTCTCGTGTTGTAGTCTCGCTCAAAAGAAATTTTACAAATTCATTAATCATACTTACCAACAAACCATTCCGTCTTCATCATGGAAAATGAAAGGCAAGAGAGGTTAAGTAATGTCACCTCCAGAGGCCGCAAAATGCACTATGGCGAAAGGAAGGAAAAGGAAAGACGTGAAAGAGGAAAAAAAGGAGAGGGAAGGGAGAAATGCAAGGAAGAGAGGATAAGGGAAGGAAATAAAAAAAAAGGTGGGAAGGAGAAAAAGGGAAAATCTGTTTTAGTAAAATTCATCAGGAGTGAGTTACTACCCTCTTCTATGATAGTTACGGAGGAGGAGAGGAAGCAGGCCATGGCAAGTGTAATAACTCAAAGGAAGAATTCTTCCAGTAATCTAGGCAGATTTTCTCCTACTACTCGTCCACCTGAGAGTGAGTACCCCGCAGTAAGTGTCCACCTGAGAGTGAGTACCCCGCAGTAAGTGTCCACCTGAGAGTGAGTACCCTGCAGTAAGTGTCCACCTGAGAGTGAGTACCCTGCAGTAAGTGTCCACCTGAGAGTGAGTACCCTGCAGTAAGTGTCTACCTGAGATGAGTACCCTGCAGTAAGTGTCCACCTGAGATGAGTACCCTGCAGTAGTTCCACCTGAGAGTGAGTACCCTGCAGTAGTGTCCACCTGAGAGTGAGTACCCTGCAGTAAGTGTCCACCTGAGAGTGAGTACCCTGCAGTGTCCACCTGAGAGTGAGTACCCTGCAGTAAGTGTCCACCTGAGAGTGAGTACCCTGCAGTAATGTCCACCTGAGAGTGAGTACCCTGCAGTAAGTGTCCACCTGAGAGTGAGTACCCTGCAGTAATGTCCACCTGAGAGTGAGTACCCTGCAGTAAGTGTCCACCTGAGAGTGAGTACCCTGCAGTAAGTGTCCACCTGAGAGTGAGTACCCTGCAGTAAGTGTCCACCTGAGAGTGAGTACCCTGCAGTAAGTGTCCACCTGAGAGTGAGTACCCTGCAGTAAGTGTCACCTGAGAGTAGTACCCTGCAGTAAGTGTCACCTGAGAGTGAGTACCCTGCAGTAAGTGTCCACCTGAGAGTGAGTACCCTGCAGTAAGTGTCCACCTGAGAGTGAGTACCCAGCAGTAAGTGTCCACCTGAGAGTGAGTACCCAGCAGTAAGTGTCCACCAGCAGGTACATGTCCACCTGAGAGTGAGTACCCCGCAGTAAGTGTCCACCAGCAGGTACATGTCCACCTGAGAGTGAGTACCCCGCAGTCAGTGTCCACCAGCAGGTACATGTCCACCTAGAGTGAGTACCCTGCAGGTACATGTCCACCTGAGAGTGAGTACCCTGCAGTAAGTGTCCACCAGCAGGTACATGTCCACCTGAGAGTGAGTACCCCGCAGTCAGTGTCCACCAGCAGGTACATGTCCACCTGAGAGTGAGTACCCTGCAGGTACATGTCCACCTGAGAGTGAGTACCCTGCAGTAAGTGTCCACCAGCAGGTACATGTCCACCTGAGAGTGAGTACCCTGCAGTAAGTGTCCACCAGCAGGTACATGTCCACCTGAGAGTGAGTACCCCGCAGTCAGTGTCCACCAGCAGGTACATGTCCACCTGAGAGTGAGTACCCTGCAGTAAGTGTCCACCAGCAGGTACATGTCCACCTGAGAGTGAGTACCCCGCAGTCAGTGTCCACCAGCAGGTACATGTCCACCTGAGAGTGAGTACCCCGCAGTCAGTGTCCACCAGCAGGTACATGTCCACCTGAGAGTGAGTACCCCGCAGTAAGTGTCCACCAGCAGGTACATGTCCACCTGAGAGTGATTACCCCGCAGTCAGTGTCCACCAGCAGGTACATGTCCACCTGAGAGTGAGTACCCTGCAGTAAGTGTCCACCAGCAGGTACATGTCCACCTGAGAGTGAGTACCCCGCAGTAAGTGTCCACCAGCAGGTACATGTCCACCTGAGAGTGAGTACCCTGCAGTAAGTATCCACCTGAGAGTGAGTGCCCTGCAGTAAGTGTCCATTAGCAGGTACATGTCCACCTGAGAGTGAGTACTCTGCAGTAGGTGTCCACCAGCAGGTACATGTCCACCTGAGAGTGAGTACCCTGCAGTAAGTGTCCACCAGCAGGTACATGTCCACCTGAGAGTGAGTGCCCTGCAGTAAGTATCCACATGAGAGTGAGTGCCCTGCAGTAAGTATCCACCTGAGAGTGAGTGCCCTGCAGTAAGTGTCCACCTGAGAGGGAGTGCCCTGCAGTAAGTGTCCACCTGAGAGTGAGTGCCCTGCAGTAAGTGTCCACCTGAGTGAGTGCCCTGCAGTAAGTGTCCACCTGAGAGTGAGTGCCCTGCAGTAAGTGTCCACCTGAGAGTGAGTGCCCTGCAGTAAGTGTCCACCTGAGAGTGAGTGCCCTGCAGTAAGTGTCCACCTGAGAGTGAGTGCCCTGCAGTAAGTGTCCACCAGAAGGCACATCGACTGACTACTGGTTCAGTCCTCCAGCCAACATTCTGTTTTCATCCAGTCCAAGGGATCGAAACAGACATTTTAACTTTAAGTCATAAATTTGCTTGAAACAAGTGTGTGTGTGTGTGTGTGTTACCATTTTGTATTAGGCAGATGTCGATTAGACACTAGGCCTGTTGTATATGCGTGCGTGTGTGTGTGTGTGTGTGTGTGTGTGTGTGTGTGTGTGTGTGTGGTGTGTGGTGTGGTGTGTGTGTGGGTGTGTGTGTGTTACCATTTTGTCCTAGGCACATGTCGATTAGACACTAGGCCTGTTGTATATTGCGTGCGTGTGTGCGTGTGTGTGTGTGTGTGTGTGTGTGTGTGTGTGTGTATGTGTGTGTATGTGTGTATGTGTGTGTATGTGTGCGTGTGTGTGTATGTGTGCGTGTGTGTGTGTGTGTGTGTGTGTGTGTGTGTGTGTGTGTGTGTGTGTGTGTGTGTGTGTGTGTGTGTGTGTGTGTGTGTGGAGTGAGTGTGTGTGTGTGTGTGCGCGCGTGCGTGTGTGTGTGAGTGACCCAACAATTAATATTTGCACCAATAACTCATTATAATTGTGACCGGGTGTGGACTAGTGAATTGCTCATTACTTTATAATTTGTTCATGATTGCAACCATGTATAAACGTAAGTAAGTAAATTTACTTACATGATTCATTACCTTTGTAACTTGTGAGTTCATTACCTTTGTAACTTGCTCAGCTATCAAAACTTTGGGGTCCAGTCCCTGGACCCATTATGTACCTCTGTAATCTTTTGACTACCACCCACAGGATGGGTATGGGGTGCATAATAAAGATATTAAACTAACTATAATGCAGCGTTACACAAAACTGTAAATCTGGAGTCTGGTGCAGTAACCGCCCTTCATACGCGTTTGTATACAATTCTCAGCATGAATTATTCATTACATCTTCCTTTGTTTATGATGGCATCTAAAGGTAGTTCTTAGAAACGATTAAACTCAGTGAACATGGTAATAATATGGGTGTGTATTGTAATAATATGGCTGTGTATTGTAATAATATGGGTGTGTATTGTAATAATATGGGTGTGTATTGTAATAATATGGGTGTGTATTGTAATAATATGGCTGTGTATTGTAATAATATGGCTGTGTAGTGTAATAATATGGCTGTGTAGTGAAGCCCCGGGTGGGGCTACATACGTGTACCTACGTCTACAGGCTATCTACACTGAATTCCTACAAATAAATACTACACACATCTCTCCCTACATTAAGACTACAAATATTTTAAAAGTAAGTAATGAATGTACTGTGGCAGTCTTCCAAACAATAGTAACTCTTCCATCCTCTACACTCCTCCTGTCTTCCACACATCAACAACTCTTCAAAAAGATAAGTGTCATGTTATTATTGTTTTATTCTTCATGCCTCATTGTTTTCTGTGTAGATAAATGTACATTTCATGTAAAAAAAATTGTTTTTAATACTTCTGGGTATCTGAAACGGATTAATTTGATTTACATTATTTCTTATGGGGAAAATGGTTTTGAAAATCGTCCATTTTGAATTTTGGCAGACTCTGGAACGGATTAAGGACGATTTTCAAGGGTCCACTTAATATGTATCAGTGTTTATACTGTGTCGGGTTTATATTTCAGAGAGTATATATAATGAAAGGGATGTTTCTTGCTATATCACCATCACGATCAGGAAGGGTAGGGAGATTGAGAGGGGTGGGAGGGAGAGAGAGAGAGAGAGATTCACAAAAAGTATAGGACTCCCGGTAAGCTCTGAGAGGTCATCTTCAGATAGAGGTCACTGCATCCTGGAGTGACACCAGGTGAGCTTCAGATGAAGAGGGGAGGAAGGGGGGAGGGTCGAACAGTGGAAGAGTAGGTTATAGGTGAGGAGGGGCACAGCCTGCATGTGAGGAGGCACGTCGACAGGGAAGTTAGGAGGGTACGTCAATAGAGAGGGAGTGGGAGTGTTGAGGAAGGGAGGTGAAGAGGGGAGGTAAAGAGGGGAGGTAAAGAGGGGAGGTAAAGAGGGGAGGGGAGGTAAAGAGGGGAGGTGAAGAAGGGAGGTGAAGAAGGGAGGTGAAGAAGGGAGATGAAGAAAGGGAGGGGATGAGTGGGGAATTCGAGGGGTGAAGACGGTAGGGGAGGAGTGGAGAAGAGTTTAAACAGCAGAGGGAGGAGTGAAGACGGTAGGGGATGGTAGTGGTTCAACAGCAGAGAGAGAGAGGGGTGGGAAAAACGATAGGGAAGGAGTGGTTCAACTGCAGAGGATGGGAGAGGAAGTGTAGTGGAGACAGTGCTCCTTGATTGGTCAACTAGGTTTAAAACCTGTCGACTACAAGAGGTCATTAAGGCTGCATATACTGTAACCTGCCAGGCAGCAGCGGAGGAAAACATGTTGGATGTAACGAATGAAAAATAGTTCCCAGAAGTGGGAGGATAAGACTGAAGGTTTCAGCGGGGACAGAAAACAAAAATGGCTTTGCTCTTCAGGATGCGTGTGCAGTTGTGGATAAGGAGACAGGTAGGACCAATGCCTCAAGCATGTAAGAAAAGGGACATACTTGTTGGGTTTTCTGCAATAGGGATAATATGGCAAGACAGAGGGTGTGTTTCCCTGGAGAGGTGCATGTGATGTAAACAGGCTAGATAAGATCAGGTCAGGTAATGAGAACACTAATCTGCCTCAGCAAATTACAAGACAGCTATTGGTCTAATTTTTCAAAGAAAGGGATCCCGATCATGTATAGTATTTTGCCAAGAAGGAGAGTAGAGAGTGAAGAGAGGCTAAAATTGCCTTCCCCAGACCATGTAGACCTTCAAGGACGAGGGAAACTACTTGAGTTCGACCTTGCCTTCCCCGGCCCCCGTAGATCTTCAAGGACGAGGAAAACTACTTGAAGGTCGACCTAGCCTTCCCCGACACATAAATATTAGCATAGCAAATAACTCGATGAGGTAGTGTGAGCATGTCTCCGGTGGCAGGGTGCAGGTCCGGTGGCAGGGTGCAGGTCCGGTGGCAGGGTGCAGGTCGGGTGGCAGAGTGCAGGTCCGATGGCAGGGTGCAGGTCGGGTGGCAAAGTGCAGGTCGGGTGGCAGGGTGAAGGTGCAGTGGCAGGGTACAGGTCCGGTGGCAGGGTGCACGTCTGGTGGCAGAGTGAAGGTCGGGTAGCAGGATGCAGGTCGGGTGAAAGGGTGGTCTGGTGGAAGGGTGCAGGTCTGGTGGCAGAATGAAGGATGGGTGGCAGGGTGCAGGTCGGGTGGCAGAGTGAAGGTTGGGTGGCAGGGTGCAGGCCGGGTGGCAGGGGGTGCAGGTACGGTGGCAGGGAGCATGCAGATCAGGTGGCAGGGTGCATGCAGGTCGGGTGGCAGGGTGCATGCAGGTCGGGTGGCAGGGTGCATGCAGGTCGGGTGGCAGGGTGCATGCAGGTCGGGTGGCAGGGTGTAGGTTTAGCGACAAGGTCTAAGCCACTTGTATTAAATGTGGCCACCCAGTTTCTTAATATGTAATTCCATGATCCCCATAATACTCCTCCCCATGATCCCCATAACACCCCGCCAAATGATGATCATAATACACCGCCCCATGATCCCCATAGCACTTGGAATTTCACTATTTTATTTTCACAATAGTTGTTCACATATTGTGATATCATATGTTTACTGTGATCTTATTGCATATATATACATATATATATATATATATATATATATATATATATATATATATATATATATATATATATATACATATAATAAGTAATATAGGATGGGGTCCACCTCTAGTGCAAATTGTGGGACCCATAGCCTCGGAGAAGTGGATAAAAGGCTTCAAGGAAGAATATTTGGATTTCTTTCTGAAGCCATTTGAATATTCCACTTCTCCACCCATCCTATATACACACATACATGCATATAAATGCTTTATTAATAGACAGAATACATTTATAGAAAACACAAACATGAATACAATGGTACAATATGTCAAAGATTATGAATCTCCTCCAGTTCCTCGAAGCCGGACGCGAGCCAAGTATGCAGCATGCGTTTCCCTCTGGATGGCCACACTGAGACGCTGGAACATGAACGTGGCTGCCCTTGGGTCCCTGGTGGTGTCGATGAGTCTGGAACCCAGTTCTTTAAGGAAACGTGTTGCATTTTCCCCACGCTCCCAAGGTCTCTGATCCCACTGGGACAAATTTATACTGTTGGCTTATGTCCCTGTACTTGCCGATCTTGTACTCCTCTCTGTGTCAGCAGCTCCTCCCTGTCCTTCAACACTGTGATGAATGTGGTGTCAGCCAGTGTCGACACAAGGTATAATCATGCTAAGAGCTTGCCATTCTTCCAGGATAGATGGTGATCCCGTCGGGCGGTTTGCTGGGTTGTGGGCGTTGTTGGCTGCTAGTGATCGAGCTCTCTCTCGGCTGGGCATCCAGCTGTAGCAAGGGTTCTCTTTATGATGTCGTTGACCTCATTGTGTCTTGCATGCCAACCCTTGGTTTTGGAACAGTTAAGACCATGTAGACCATATTGGTCGGCTTGCATCGCTGCAAATACGTATATTCCGTGTGAATAGCGGCGCAAGGCGCAGAGCCACTGCAATACGAAGGGTCTTAGGGTCCAGGCGTGTTCCCATGGCCGAAATGGGAACTGTTTGGAGGAAGTCCCCAGAGTGAGGTGCACTCACAGCTAGGAGACGGCAGTCTCCTGTCTGATGTTACGGCCCTGAGCA